>WEKY01052722.1:48959-63197 GCA_013390045.1 Picathartes gymnocephalus | reverse complement strand
TTTGTCCTTATTAAAAGCTGTGATGTTTTTTCAGATTTGTCCTACTTATTTTTCTTTATCTTTAAATCTCCACAAAGTCAATTTAGATTTGACAATTTGAGGGTTTTCCTAACTCTAGAAAAGCGTTATTGATCTTACATTATAATTTTTTTATAGAAATAGAAAAGCATTTTAAACAGACAAGATAAATGAGCAAAAAATTCTCACTTTTCAATTAACTGCAAAAATATTGAGGCAGAAATAATAACAATAACATTAGTTTTAAAAAGGAATCTTTAAAGGTCCAAGGCCTGAAGTTGTGTCAAGAGAGGTTTAGGTTGGATATTAAAGCAAGGTTCTTCACCCGGGTGGTGGTCGGGCACTGGAACAGGCTGCCCAGGGAAGTGGTCACAGCACCAAACCTGACAGAGTTCAAGAAGGGGTTGGACAATGCTCTCATGCACATGGTGGGATTCTTGGGGATGGTCCTGAGCAGGGCCAGGAGTTGGACTCAATCCTTGAGGGTCCCTCCCAACTCAGCTTATTCTGTGATTCTCTAAAAAGAATGAGTGCATTTAAAAATTTTATTATAGAGGGAAAAACATCAGATGTTTTGGGAAACCATGTTTTCTCTCAATTTAAAATTAATCCCCACAAAATTTATTATTCATTTTTGCTAACCACGGTGCTATACTGTTGCAATAATGTACTAATGCCATAAAAATATATATGCAAACACTTGAATTTTCTTATTGTTAAGTCTTGGGCTTAGATATGATTTAGCTCGCAGAATGGCAATCTGCAAGTCCTCCACACTGGGTACGAGAGTCAGATGCAATCATGTACTCGTTTGTGCAGGCACTCTCCGATTTTGCAGCTCAGTGGCTCATGCAAGAAGAAGGGCTGCCTGTAGCTCAGCTATTCAACCATGAGCATCTCAGCAGAGACGAAAGGTCCCTCTCACACCTGCACTGAGGACTCGTTGCTCTAGTTCACACAAGCACTTGCTGAGCTTAAGCCAGAAAAGAAAATGGAAGCAAATCCTCAGCCTGAAGAGACTGACTCAATCCCATTCTTCAGTCAGACATCAGCTCCTCCAGTTCTTGATAATATTTGGTTTCATGACCACTTAATTAGATTATTCCATTTAAATAGACTAGGTTCAGACTTTCAGACACTGTAACAGCATTGCTGTTATCTGAGGAAGATTAATCTCTGTCTGGGGAGCTCCTGCACCACCATCTCTGGATCCCACATCTTCTGAGGAGATTTGGGTTACTGTTCAGAAGCTGGGTAGTATCTCCTGGTCCCACTACCTCTTCCTCATGACCTTTTGTACAATGGTATAAACAATAATAAAAACCTTCTCAGAAAATCCCTAAAAGGCTTCCAAATCACAGAAAGAAAGTAAAAGATAATGACTAACAAAAATCTTGTTGCCAGAACCATAATTAACCAGAGGTTAACTTTGTGTGTAGGACTAAAGAAGCAAGTCCCTACAATTGGCTACTGCCCCATGTTACCAGGCATGACATTTCCATACACGCAGATGGCAGAGCGACCCTCCATGCACTTCAGCACTGCCCACTGCAAGTGGAAGTTGCACTCAGCTCTCTAAACAGGGAGTGTCTATGAATCACAAATTTCATTCTTTCCTTCAAGATTAAAGAGGTTTTGCTGCCTTCCTTATCTGCAAGTACTGACTGATATGGCCCAACACAGAAAACAAGTCTCTTACCCCTCCAAAACCTTTAAACAAGGACCTGCTATAATGTGTCTCCCTTGCTTGTAATTATTGGAAATGTTCATCTCCATAAGCACCAGAATGTTTGACAAAGGAAAAAGTTTCCTTTCTTCTCTTTTTGCCACTAACATTTCTTTCCAAACATAAATACACACCTGAGTCTCTGTCATTAAAACACTGATGTGCCAAACAAATATCACTCTGGCTGCTTTAGAAAAATGCCATTTGCCCATGTGTTATTTTGGCTCTGTGGATAGCTTTCTCAGTCTGGGAATGAAAGACTGAGTTCAGTCCCAGAGTGCTGTGTGATTACCATGCAGAGCGCTGGCCAATATTTACACCCCTAAATGAGCACACATCACCAACTAACCAGCAGTAATACAAATCCAAACACCTATGGAAGACATCATTGAGGAGATAACAACCAGGACACTACCTTGAATAAAATTCCCACAGCACAAATGAGCAATTCACTGTTATATAAACACCTCCGAGATTCAGAGAAAGGAAATTACTGTTTCAAAAATTAACATGAGTCTGTTAAAGCTAGAGAGCTAATATTGTCTAAAATAGAGTCAACAAAATTTTGACCAGTAACTTCTGCTTTGCACCCAAATAAATTCTAATTGGGGGTATTTTGGACTGATTAACCAGACGTGTTATTGAGCAGACACAGGAGGGAATAACTTTTCTCCCTCACCTTTGTCAGTGAATAGAAGAATGCTTAACTCCTGTAGCATGCACTTGGATATACCCACAGACACACATCTGTAAATCCATGTTCTAAGAGGAACCATGAAGCTTTTCCTGGCCCACAGACTTTCTTAACTATAAGGTATCCCAGTAAGATTTCTTAACAACATTTTAGGGCTCATCTTTACAACATGCTGTAGCCATGTGCCACCCTGTGTGTGGCTTTCTACAGAAGCAATGATATCTGAATTTTGATTCCATTCATACAAAGCAATTATATACAACCTCCAGTGCTGCATTCCCTGGAGACATTTTTAAAATTGCATCTGTAGAATTTGGAGTCTGCACTTACTTTTGTGAATATATAAAGTTAAATACATATATGTACCTTTTGAAATGAATATAATTTTTGTACCTGCTTTTATCCAACTTTATTTTCAAAAATAACTGTTCCAAGTGTTTAGTTTTGTATTTGAGGACATGACTCCTTCTGAGGCTCTTTTAATTCTGGATAGAATAATACAGACATCCATCTTTTGGATTCTGTAGACCAGTGCCTGGTCTAGTTACTACTACTGGACAAAACAAGGACTCTCATCAAATCTCCTGTAGCTTTCTGAGAGCACAGAGGTGTTGACCAGCATTCTCAGAGGATATCTCTGTGATGATGGGAGTGTACTACAAGACAGGAGGTACTGGACAGAGCCAATTAGTCACTAGTGCAATGTGGTCTTCCAGAACAAGACAGGAGAATTTCTTCTGTATCACATGCACAGAAAAAAAAGGACAAAAAGAGGGCAGAAAAACACAGAAAAGAGGGCAAAAAAACCCAACCCATTTTTCTCTTGTTTTTGTGTGTATTTTTCTGGAGTAGTAATGTTGGGGTGATTATGTTGGTTGTTTGATGGTGCTTTTGTTTTTGTTTTTAAATGAAAAAAGGTCTAGATTAGCCAATTTCTTGAAAAATGTGCTGTCTGTCCTAATTTATACTGCATTTTCTGCAGCTACTTGATCTATATCTGCTGGATCTCTGATGAATGCTGCCTTGTTGGAGGATGCATGTTCTCTCCCTCTTTTCCTCCCTGTTCTCACTTCCAGCTCTGATAAGAGATTTTCTTCTCACTCTGCTAGGACTACCAATATCTTTCTGATAACAGCCAGAGTTTCAGTGATAAAGGTTTGTATCTTTAAGTAAACAGCCGTTGATTAGCTTTGGTGTGTGCCACAGCTGCCAGAGTCCCCCAGAGAACCAAGGCCCCTGAGAGAGGGCTGTCCCTTGAGTAAACAGGGGTGCAGACTGCCTCCCTCATCGCCTGCAACCTCTCTACCATTCAGGACACTCTGAAGGTGCTGCACTGTTTTGTCCACTCATTCATAGGACATTTGGGGAGGGACTGTGCCTAGCAAAGCCCTGACCTTGCCTGTAGGCCCAATTCTCAAAATCTGTGGGAACAGCAAAAATGACATCTCCCTTGATGGTGTTAGCAGGAGGTTGGAAGGAAGATCATGGTGAATAAGGGAAGAGAACGAGAATGTAGGATAACAAAGGGTGTTGAGAGGCAAAGGGAGGTGCAGCCAGGGGTTACTGGGCTGGGACTGATGGATGGAAGGGCCACCCCCTCTCTTTTGTTTGTGTAAAAGGGTGCATGCCACTGGAGAGGGGAAATGTTACACACCAACAATTTCATCAACAGGTCATGTTATAATTACACATCAGAGCAACGGTGACATCATCAGCCAGCCAATGCCAGCTGCTAATTATGGTGTCACTGGAGTTCTGCTGCAGGTATTTACAGCCTGCTCCTTCACAGGCACTGCATCCATGAATTATTCATTATACAGCCACCTCTGTTTGATTAGTCAAACAGCTCTCACAAAATACAAACCTGAGTTAAAAGTGGATTTTGCCAGACCTCATTTAAGCTGTCATATAAATCTACCTTTTCAATTTATGAATAAGCAGCCCATCAATTTATCTTTTCTTTTCATGATGTACAAACCAAATAAATTGGCATAGGAAAGCTTTTCTTTCCTGATACTTCTCTGCCTTTGCATGCTAGTCTCTGAAAAAGTAAAAACCGTGGAAATGAATGCATCTTTTGCACTTCTCAAATACTATCTGCCAGCTGAATAAAGATTTTCTGATTTATTACAGAAATCTATTGACACAAGGTGAGAAAAAAGAAAATAATGGGAGACATTTGTATGCTTTGATAAAGTCAATTTAATTAGCATGTGAACCACATAGATAAGTATCATCACTTCCTAATGTACTCAATCTGGACACCAATCACACCAAACAAGGCAAGCTATTCAAGCAAAGCCATTTGTCACAAAGTAAATTAAAAAAAAAGCCTACAAAAAACCAACCAAAGCCAAATACAGCAAACTCAGCCTACTCTATTATTGTTCATTACAGCCATTGCTGAGTGCAAATGAAACTATTCGGTTTAATCGGCCTTTTACAAAAAATGAACTGATTCTATAACCATACTTAACAAATCATGTAATATACATTACTGTCCTGAATACAAAACAAGTAAAAACTTTACAAATTTTAAACCAGAAATCCATTTGCTTCTTTTTACTTTTTCTAGTCATATATACAAAGGAGAGGTAAAATTTACATTAGCATAGAGACTCACTTCATAATTTCCTTTTATCAGGCTGCTTTCCACAATTTGTCTACTTTTAGTCTGTGAGATCCTCAGGGAAGAGACAATCTTTTGTTACACATCCTGACCCAGGATTTTACTGAAAGTGAAAAATTCCCTCTCAAGAGAAGGTCACACATCAAGACTTTCTTTTTCTTTTTTTGTCAGACAAAAAGCCAAAAAATAAAAAAACTTTATTTAAAAATATCTTATCATTTACTGAGTTACACCTAAGCATTTAATTGTAATATTGTTCAAAAAGAAAAGTTTTCATTACCAACACTTTCTACACCATATTTGGGCAGGTTAAAATCTCCTTCCTAATCCAAGCTACCAGTGTGTCATATAGAGAGTGATGCTGTAGCTAAACAATGCTCCAAGTCCATCAGCCAATTAACCTCTCCTACAGTGCACTCACTTCCTACAGTATCATGATGTTCACTGAAGAAGATGGAAGTATTTATATTGATCTAAAACCTAGTATTAATCTCAGACTAGGAAATGTGAAAAATTTATTTGACTTCTATGTTGTTCCAGTACAAGTATTATTCCAAGACTGATTGTTTCTCACCAAGGGGAAAAAGAAAACAAGCTCGATGTTCTTTGGGGAAAATGTTTCATAAGTAATTTTCAATCACCCTGCAATAACAGGAACAACAACAAGAAAAAGAATAAATACCATAAATCTTAAATAGCACTATAAAATTATGATCAAAATTTATTTCACATAAATAAGCAATACTAAGTGGGGGTAAAAAAACTTTAGTATTCTAAACTTTGGAAAGCACACTCAGGACTGGTCACAAAATAGTTCCACAAGGAACAGGTCAATGAACAAAGCATTTGCAAGAGAATGAGTAGAACTAAGTGAGAAGTCTCACAGAGTTCTTCATCCTCCCTAGGGGTCTGGCTTGTAACTTTAGTAAGGGAAGTCCCACAGATTTACAGGAATTGAAGGGAAGTTGAAGATCTACAAAATAGTTCAAAGATAAAGGATACTTCATGTTTTTAATCAAACACCTTGATTCTTCCTTCAAAACATACTTGAAATTCCTTCTTCTCCAAGATCACCTAGTCCAAGCGTTCAGTTGTGATGTGTGGGAAAGTTCAGACAAGGAAGAGTTAACTGACCTTTACACCTCATACTGTATGCCCTTCCACCCTTAGGAATGTGATTTAGTCTTGATACCGGCAATTGTTAAGGCCTATTTCTGTCCTATCCCTAAATGAATGAATGAAAACCCTTGTGAAATGAAGCAATGTACTACTAAATCAGGTTTGATCTTTTAATCCTTTAGAAAATGTTAAAAGCTGGCTATATTTCTAAATTTTTGGCAGTTGTTCAATAATACATTTCTCTTTCAGTTTTTCAGGGGTTTTTCTGTGCTTTCCTAAGAAACTGTCTGGAGTAATTATTCATTTACCAGGACAAAGAGATGACCTAGAGTAAGATGAGATATTTTAATTGCCTCAGAGAAAAATGAATGTTACTGTTCAATTGCCATTGTAAATATTCATTCACTTGTAAATACATTTTTGTACAATTATTGTTAGCTAAAGGCAATAACTTTGTTTTCTGGGTATTGAACAAAGGCATCTGCCTCTGTACAGCATGTAATCGAAGTCCTAGGTCAAAGAGTTCTCTTTTTAAAATGCCCTCCAGCATCATCCTTTCTTTACCTCAGAACCTCTCATTAAGAACAATCCAAAGATTGAGTAAGAGAATTGCATTAGGTACACTGATTACTGAAGAGACCTCACATCTACAGTTTGTAAATGCATTAGTGATGCTTCTTTATAAAGAGAGAAAAGGCTAAAAATAAACAAATAGAAGAAGAAGCTGGTCAGAGAAAAGGAGCAGCGTAGGACTTCATATCAGGCTGTGAAATCTCTTGACCTTCAGTGTGAAGCCACAAAATAAAAATCATTTATCAAAAGCTACCCCAGTTCTATGCTGTGTAAACCTCTGGAATCTTTTTAGGAGTTTTTGTCCTTCAAAACTGTTCTTCTATTGGTAAGCTATGGCTATTCTCTGGTAGCAGTTTCAGACAAGAGTATCATCCCTGCCCCGTGTCCTGCCAGCACACATCACTTGCTCTGGTGAGATGGGTCCATGCTGCACAGCCCAATGCCACCATGCAGGTGCTGGAGGACAGCCAGCTCTCCAGCTGCCTCCAGATGTCATTGATTATCTGGTCATTTTAGAGCCCACCCAGTTCTTACACCTCACACACTGGGGTACAACTTTGCCTTTAAGATGGATGCAGTGCATAGGGGCACATAGGTAACTGCTGGGTGACATGAACACAAAGCATGAGCATGAGAAGGAAAGAAAAGCAGAGAAAAAACCATGAACTGACTGCAGCCCATTTCCTGTTCTCCTGTGCCACTTGGGAGTGAAGTTGAGCCTGGGAAGTAGGAAGGAATGTGGTGGTTTTCAGATTTTTTCTTGTTATCCTATTGCGATTAATTGTCAATACTTTAAATTGATTTTCCCCAAATTGAGTCTGTTTTGCCTGTGATACTGCTGATGAGCAATCTCCCTGTCCTTATCTTGACCCTCTGGCTTTTCATTTTATTTTTCTCCCCCAATGCTGTTGAGAAAGCGGAGTGATACAGCAGCTTGTTGTGCACCTTGCAGCATTCCTATGGATTACTTTACATAGGAGCAAATATTGGGATTTGTTGTNTTTGGTTTGTTTGTTTGTTTTTTTTTTTCTGTGATAGCTTGACTGCTCTGTATGGACAAAGCAGCTACAATGACCTGCTTACAATTGCTGTGATGTTCTTTGCCATCTACCCCATCTATCCCAGTACATAAACTTTACTTTTCAAGTAAAATATAAGAAAGGCTGGATAAAAATGTAACAGAAGTACTGTTACATTTGTTTTAATGGCATATTTTTCTCTTATACCTACTCTCATTATTATTTTACCAGTGTTATTTTCAGATTCTCACATACTTCAGGTTGTTTTCTTCCTATGTGTTTATTGCTTTGCAGAGCTGCACCTGAAATACTTAATGAAAACAGAGAGTACAAACACAGAGCAGAAACTGCATGTTCCTCCAGTGCTACATGACCTCTTGAATTCGTTTTCTTCTTTTCATTAACGGCCAAGAGAATAATTAGGATAGGAGAAGAGCATTTGCACGATTAATAGAACATTCTATTACTTTTAATCACAGGAGTAAACAGAAGATAGAGCCAGGTTGAGGAAGACTCTACTGGAAATAGTTTTCACAAGAGCCAAGATACCTTTCCTCAGAAGGAGATTACAATTTGCAGATAAGAACACACATATAGAGGACAATGATCTGATATGTATCTGAGCTGGATAGGATTGCAAATATATTCCTCTACTATCTATAGTCTGTGTTGTATAAGACTTAATGAGCTCCATTTCAAAGCCCTTGAGAGAAAAGATGTGTCTGTTCATGACCCAAAACAATAGTTCTGCAGCTCTCATCAGAATTCAAACACCATCTTTCTTAATATGCCATGGCCCAAATATAGACCTGATAAGTGAGAAGGACCTGAGGTCGATGAAAAAACGTTGAAGGGCAGGCCTTTTAATGTTTTGATTGAACTCTGCCTCTTTAGTCTTGGATTCTGTTTCACATGCCTTATAAAAACAGCAGCAACAATGCTCAGTGCAGTGGAAATAATACATGTAGATCACTGAGAAGCCTAGGCCTGAATACAGAAAAATGTTCTTCAGAACAAGGGACATTGGAAACACAGAGAAAGAAAGGTGTGTGAAAAGTTAACAGCTGCTCAGTTTTCCCATTTGTTATTTGTGGAATGACAGAAAATAAAATATTTTTTTTAGCAAAGAGAAAAAATATAATGCAAGAAAAAATAAATAATGGTCAAAATAGGTCTGTATTACAAAGATTTCTAGATGTTTCTATCTTGTCCTTTGATCTAAGAAATAGAATTTACGCAATTTCTCAGGAGCACTTTACCACAAAGGATAATTTTGTTATCCCAGAAGTTTTTGACTCATTTTTCCAGGATGTGGAACTTTTAGATAAGACAACTGTGGTAGCTGTCACTCAAAACTCTGTTAATATCTGTATTTCCTAGAGTTTGTCAAGAAGTATATAACTACTTCTGCTCAGAGACTCCCACCTTCTTAAATATTTCCAACCATGCAGTCATTGAACCAACACACTTATTTTTGACATGGCAGAAACCATGGTTTATTACACATAACTGCAAATCTTTACAGGACAAAATCTACATCTAAGTTAATTAACTTTGACTCCCTTTATGATTAAGGGAGAAAAACAGGTATCTATAGCATCCATACCCTTTCCCAATTTTATTTCTGCTCTGGGATAAGTCACAATTCAGAAATATCTATTTCTCTCTACAAAAGGAGCACATGTGCCCTTTGCAGCACCCTAACCATTTTATTGGTCTACTATAGTTCCATGACTTTTTTCTTGCACTTCTCTTTCCAAGGCTACAGAACCCTTGCCAATTTTATTATTTATCACTGCTCCAAGAGTTTTGTCATTTACATGCAGAAACTGAGATTTTAAATTATTTTCTTTCAGGATACAGATGAAAGAAAAATAATAAACAGCACAGGACAAGAGCTGATTTCCATAGACTTCCACTAGAAACCCATCAGTGTGATGATGAATCTTCATTGCCAATGGCATTTGGAATCTGTCAGCCAGACAATAATACAAGTATGTCATGTTGATTTTATGCTCTTTTTTTTTGGTGGAAATGTCAGGCAGCATAAAATCAAAACCGATCAAGGATTATGTTACATTGACACTAACACTTTTACCAATAGGTATCAAATTGTTTTGACAAAATCTATTTTCAGTAAATTGTTTTAAGAGAAATTGATCATGTTATGGTCCTATCATAGTTTAAGGATTTGAATCCTCTCTCATTCATTTTATGGTTTTTTTCCTGGGGAAATGATCATGGCAATAGACTTAAAACATCTTGGGTTATTGTCACTGGTGGGATAGAATAAATGACAAGCTACAGTGGATCTGGACACTGGAGGGCAATTAAGCGCCTCTGAGATTAGAGTCCTTGACCTACTTGGTTATGCTACATTTACACTGTGCTGGCTTGTTCACACAGCACTTTCCTAGGTATTGACTTCCTTTCCCATCAGGGAGATTGCTGCTGGTCCACGAACATCAGGCAGGAAACCAAGACAGTTCCCACCATGCCGCTGCTCACACTTACCTCTACAAGGAATTATTGGCCAGGGTTCCTGAGTGTCCCCCAGCATTTGTCTCCATGTAGTGGTCCCATCTTGGGATCTTTCCCTATTTCCAGGATGTTCATCACCTCTTTTCTGGGTTTCTTTCCCTCCAAGATCATTTTTTCTCTGGGAACCCTTCTTTTCAACACCACTTTGCCTTTGCAGAATTCTAAGCCCTTGATGTTCCTCTAATCTAAAGGGTGTATGTGCCTAATAGTCTAAGCAGAGTGTATGCCCAGCCCTCTAGCTGGTGGTTCTGTTTCATGTCTTCTTATTAATTACAGCATTTAGGACATGCCACTTTGGTTGAGACCAGATATCATTTAATTTCATAACTATCTTGAACAAGCTGCAGTGGCCAGGAACAAGCTTCTGTCTGAGAGTTGAAAAGTTCAGTAATGAACACAGATATACATATTTGTTTATCTGCTACATATTACTGTTCATAGTGCAAGCTAGTTTTTCCCTTATGACATTATTTTTTTTATTCAATAGATAATAGTTATGACTTCTTTCAGACCTCCATAATTTGTCTGCTGTTTTATTGCATTATGTAATAAATATTAATGGCCTAGAGAAATCCTCCATTGGCTATTTAAGGATACAGAAAAATAATCCCAAAATAATCCAAATATAGTAACCTCTGTTCAGCACTATTTTTAGTCAATATTGGTGTAGAAAATACTGCATCACTGTGAAGTAATATTTTTCGTCCTCCTCCTCCACACCTTAAAAATAGAGCAGAAGATTTTGATGGGTATTTCTCCTATCTGTTCAAAGCTACAATCCACTTCACCATAACCTTGCTGGAGAGCAAACAAACAGCCTCAGCACAGAAGTCCCCAAGGCCCACTACTGCCTTGAACCTGCAGCTACACATTAGCAAAAACTCTCTTGCTGCTACTCCTTATTCATATCATAGCTTTGATTGTGAGTCACAGTCTCACCTGCACAATTTTAGCAGTAATTGTAAGGCATTCACATCATCAGTAGATCCTCCAGACTGTCTCTTTATTTTATTTTCAAATAAAAATATTACAAGGTAACAGCTGGGTAATTGCCAGAGCTGTCACCCTCGAAAGGGCACTGACATGGTGATATCACAACACTTTGCATGTCCTGGTTATTTTTCCAGTTATCCAGGTAAAGTTCCCTGCTCCCCCATGCTTTCCACGGTATGGAAGTAGGTTGCACTTACATTACATAGTCTGAGCTTGATTTATGGTCCTTGTGCAGCTGCAGAGATCAAGCCCTAGACAGCAGCAGGTGCACTTTTTACTATATATCACATTACCCTTTTTCTCATGTCTTGACCATTATTTTCATTCTTGGACCTTCTTTTGTCAGCCCCAGCCTTTTACCAAATAAACAACCTGCCCCAATTATATTTTCCCTACTGGTCTCAGTTTTGCTACTTCCACACCTGCATCAAGTATTTTTGATATTACAATTACCTGAATTATCTTGGTTCTCCAATGTATCACTGTGCCAGTTTTCCAGATACTGCTCAGCCTTTGAAGACCTTGCTCCCCTTCAGTTATTTGTCAAGCCTGGCCATCTCATATACCTTCTCTTTAGCAACCTGTGAAGTCCAGCCACTGCTCATGGCACTATCTTCTCACAGCTTCTCACTCAGATATCCAGCACATCCAGCAATTTCTCATGTCTGCAAGTTTTTTCTCTGAGCACCTTGCTCAGTTAACTGAACTTCAGACCAGCACCCACTCACTGGCATAGACGTTGAATTGTAACCCTAAAGAAAGACAAAGGAAATTTAAAAATCTTAGTTTCAGAATCAAAACTATAAATAATTATGCTAATGAGCATTTCCCTGTTGCTAAATAGACTTAGACTGAAGATGCTGTCACAGGACATTGTTGACCTAGAGAGGTAAATCTCAGCTACCCTTGAGGAATCATGGGGCACACTACCCTATAGAAATACCTTGGTTGATAGCAAAATAAAGCTGAAGCCAAAGGAGACTCCAAAGTGTCATTTTTGTGACTGATTTTGCATCTCAGTAGCAACTGGGCAAACAGAGCAGACAGATTGGTTTGGAAAGTAATTATGAAAACCTCAGTGACATTAAAGGAAAAGATTTTGTAGCAAGGTGCAATACAAAATATGTTTGCATATGGAATGATTATGTAAAGAACCACAAACTATTTTTCTTACAGAAACCTTAAAAAAATTGTGTGAGGAAGGCATGTTTTAAACTAAATTACACTATTTTTTCTACCTGATCATTATGGGATTGGAAATCTCAGAGAATTTTCAGAGTAGACATCCCAGATAATTTACTTTCAAATAGACAAACTAGGTATGAAATACTTATGAATAAGTGTTACAATGTCCCTAGAGTCTTTGCTTTGAACCAGTTGAAAACGTGATCATATAAAATAAAAATCTGGTTTGCAAAACAAAGAAGAGTTGGTTATTTTGTTTTGTTTTTTTTTGTTTTTTCTAAGCAGAAAAACATTCTATAATTAGAGTGATTTAATTCTTGGAAGGGTGTTTGCTTTATGTATGACCACTAGCACCGCAGAAATCGGTCTCAGATGAATTAAGCAGAGCACGTAGGCAGCCAGAGAAGAAAGCTGTGTGAAAGACAAAAGGCTGGAAAAATATTTCCACCTATTTACAGCGGTTAAGTGATGTGTTGCTAACTGATGTTGTTAATCTCACATGATCTTACAGAAGTCCTTTACATAACATAGACCTACTTTATGTATCAGATCATCCTAAGGCAGACCCCAGCAGCCAGGTGTACAGACTAGGATGGCTGCTTGCTCATGCACAGGCACCCACACGTAGTTACTGGTGCTTGGGTGTGTTAGGGAGGCCTTCCTGTTGCATATATATAACCACTGGAATTTAAATGGGATACTGCAGGGAGTCAGGTTCGTGGAGGACCTTTATGAGACATTCACAGCCCTGCACTGGCAGCAGAAAACCACAAGGACCTCAGCAAAAGATACCTTATAGAATCCTACAACAGCTATTCCAAACTATCTAGGTACCACTTTGTTACAAACAAAGATAATGTTGCCTTATATAGAAGTCAAATCTAAGTTACCTTCAGCCTTAATTGCCTCACAAATCCAGGGATACTATTTCAGATTTTTTTCTCCCTTAAAATTAAAGTCAAGCACTATCACATTTTCATATGGAAATGAAAAAAAATTATGAGGAAATGAGTCCTGTGAGTCAAGAAATATGAAAAGTTCATGTATATACAGAATAAGCACGTAACTGTAGTCTGTTGAGCAGTTTGATAAAGCATGAGTTCATTAACATCAATTATCTATTTATTAGATTATTGATGTGAAACAGACAGGAAAATCATGAAAGGAATGTCCTATAAGGGATATTGTTCTACTGTGCAGAACTCTGAATGTGCTTTTCACTAGCAGGAGGGCATAGATAATCGTAGTTAACTTGTAATATGAGTAGGGACAGATGTTTGCTAAAATGTAAATAAAATGTATCTGAGAAACTATCATCAACAGGAATTTGTCTTTCCTGAATTAAGCATATTACTGATTTTGCTTTCTGTAATTATGCTTTTCACTATTAACCATCTCAACTTTAAGGCAGAAATCATTGTATTCATACCATAAAAGATTTTTTAAAAAAATAATTTATTTCATTTGGCAGCTTGGTGATAAATAATAGAGTTAAATATTGTTGACTTTGAATTTTGATTCTTTGGGTTCCCTTTTTACTCTCCTTGGCTTTAACTCTTTGATATCTGGTCGAAAAAGTTACAATTAAATAAATTCTCCAGAATAATCTATTTTGTCATTTGTAGAAAATTTATTTACTTTTTACAACGAGGGCATTATCCTAGGAGCTTATTTAATTTCCTTTAATTTACTTTTTTTTCTTTATTTGGCCCCTAAAGTACTTTTTTCTTTTTTTTTTTTT
>WEKY01052722.1:32707-43625 GCA_013390045.1 Picathartes gymnocephalus | reverse complement strand
AGAAAAGAAGGGAGCATATTTGGAGTTAGGAAGTTTTGATATCTGCCTTCCCAAGTACTGATAAAGCTGATAGAACTATGATTTTCTGGAGACAGCTGAACACCTGCCTGTCCATAGGAAGTAGAGAATGAATTCTTTGTTTTGCTTTGCTTGAGTATGCACCTTCTGCTTTTTCATGAATTTCTCAGTTTTGCTCTTGTGATTCTCCTCCCCATCCCCCCAGAGGAGAGCAAGCAACAGGCTGTGTGGGGCTGAGCTGCTCACTGATACCACAACAAACATCTGCTTCTGGCCTGCCTTGATTTTTTACAGCACTGCATGGAGGCAGATCTGGGTCAGGCAGAAGTTTCGCAATTTTTGTGAAAGAGTCCAATTAATATTAACATTGCCAGGGGGCACGAAGCATTTTGAAACACCTGGAAATATTCTTTAAAAGTATTATTTTAAAATGCTACTAATAAAAGCTTTCACCGTTATTAAAACTATGCATTTGAGAAGACATTAGTACTGAAAATTGTATGTCATTTCCTAGAACATACATAAATTAGCAACATCTTTCATTTATCCTTTAACTTATCTTCCATCCCAAATTTTCTTAGAATTATAAATTGTTATTCATGCCAGTAACAAAGACCAGATATTCTAGGGTTAAGTCATGTTTTCTGCCTTTCGTATCACATAATAAATTCCCAAATGCCTGGCGACAATGCACATAATTACTTTTTAAATTTTTTTCAAGCACCTCTCATCTGGGAGTACAGAATAGCCTAAACAACATCCTTTATAAATATTACATGGAAGAGCTTCTGACTATTAAGATTAAAAGCTACTTATTTCAGCACACTCCAACTGAAAGGAGAAGTTGTCATCTTTATAATAGAATCCAAATTCTGGGGTTTTTTTTCAGAAGATGTCTGCATGAACCAAAGGCATCAGTGGTACTCTGGGATTCATGGGGTTGCAGTGGAAGTGTTTGACAAAATGTGCTAAAAAAACCTGATCAAATATGAAAATGTAGTAGTAGATTTTCCAGTACTCTGTATGTAGTACAACTCTAGAGGAGCACGGATCTGTGTTGGCACAGATGAGCACATGGAGGTGAGATCCACCACTGTTCCCCTGTCTGACTCTGCAAGGAGGAAAGGGAAATTGAAAGCTGATTTAAATGTGACTTCAGTGCTTGTGGAATAGATTGTGCAGCCTCCAGTTCTGCCTCACTAGTCCTGCCACACACTACCTGCTTGTGGTAAAACCCCAGACGCCTCAAGTACAGTTGTTTCACCAGTTTATTCTCCCTTCCTGCACTCCTTCAGCTCTGCATAGCTCTGCAAGACTTCACTGCACTGCAACGACTGGGTCAGGGACAGTTGCTGCACAGAGGTCTCTGTGCCCCTTTGCCCTCTCAGAAACAATCCCTGGTGTCTATCAGCTTCCTGGGAGGTTCCAGTCAGCAATCCAGGCCCTGGTGTTGAACTTTTAGGGAACAAACCCAAGGCTTTTTTTTACTTATTCTTATTCTTTCTTATTCTTATTCTTATTCTTATTCTTATTCTTATTTTTACTCTTATTTATTCTTATTCTTAAAAATCTTATCCTTTATTATACCATCATGTAAGCAGCTTCAGGTCATGCAAGTTCTAATCTCTCGCTGCCTATAAATTCAGGTCCAAAGGAAAATACATTTGGTTAAGTCCTTGTAGTTTTGGGAATTCTATTTGAAAAATTTCAAATGCAGCTCCTTGGACCATATTTGAACCGCCTCTCTTACTGCTGCTCCCTCCTCCCACTCCCATCCCCTTACCCATATTACAGTGTAAACTTAAAAAAAAAAGGAAAAGTAATCCATCTAACCTTTTATACATACCATTTTGATTTGTTTTCTGAGCATGGCAATATAAAAATACATTGCAGTGTTGCACAGCTTTTGAACAGCTTTTCTTTTGTTCACGTTTATTTATCTTGGTTTGCTCTGCCACAGGCCATTCTGTCATCCTTAATTTCAGAAAATAATTCACTTGTTTCTCTAGATCAAAGCAGAAACAGTCCTTGGAAGAGCTGGTGCACTGGTTTTCTTCCTGATCGCTCCTTGTGATCTGATGCTGGCAGCATCTGCAGGGACTGTGCCTCCAGTTTTCCTGCCTATGGAGCCAGCCTCATGCCAAGGGGTCTGATGCAGATCTCCACATCCTGCAGGAGGTCCAAAGGCTCTGTGCCATCGACAGTCGTAGCAACTGCAGGTGAACCAGCTGTGGGGGTCCCTGCAAAAGGCAGTGGTGCAGCACCAGCAATGCAGACAAGTACCCGACTCTCATTTTGCAGCCTGTCAGGCACACACCAACAGGGTCAGAAGAGCAGCTCTTCAGAACCACTAAAAGTTGCCTGCACTTCTCAGATCTGATCTAAATTCCATAGAAGGAGTACAGATCTCCATGCTGATGCCAGCAGGATGGGGACTAGACCTCTCCTATCTGTTAAAGTCTTCTGGGAAATACAGTCTTTATAGTTCCCTGTAAATAATGAGTTTTTCCATAGAAGGAAAGTTCAAGATAAATTTTAGTGTTGCACATGTAAAGAT
This sequence comes from Picathartes gymnocephalus, assembly GCA_013390045.1. Classification (NCBI taxonomy): domain Eukaryota; kingdom Metazoa; phylum Chordata; class Aves; order Passeriformes; family Picathartidae; genus Picathartes; species Picathartes gymnocephalus. The sequence goes on along the minus strand of WEKY01052722.1, from coordinate 41,050 downwards.
TTTTTTTAAAACTTTGAATAATTTATCTGACAAACACAGAGAGAAATGTGGAACAATTTCTTGGTGTGCTATGGTATCCTCAGAGGAAGCACACCATTCTGTAATTGTGTGATTTGGAAACACTTCTTCAGCAAAACCAGGAGTAATATTTAGCAAATGGCATAGCCTAGGTTCTGAAAATTACAACCAATGCATGAGAATCTGATGTTGTGTTCCCTTGATGTGAAGCTGACCAGTACCTACCTGTGCATGCTACCAACCACATCTCTGGCTGGAAGCGTGATTCTTTACCCAACTCAGCCCTTACAGGGCAGCTGAGGGTCCTACAGTGAAGACGGAGGTTTGGAAAAGTCACATCCCTCCTCACACTACTCTTGGCTACTAGACCTTACTAGGCATTGAAAAAATGAAATGATGGATGAGTTGACACTTGTGCACTCAACAAAGAAGGTACAAGAGGAAATTCTGGCCGATCTCAGCAAAATTCTCTGCAGTGTGACCCTTGCCATGTCCTTCTGCTTGGGCAATCACTTATATCCACTAACATTTTAGGAGCTGATTCTTATATGAAATGCATTGAATGAATCTCAACTGCCTCTGCCAGAAGCAAAATTTGAGATGCTCACTTATTCCTGAACAGGCTGATTGTACCACTAACTGGCTCAGCAGAGAACTCTCCTTGGCACATAGTTCTGCTGCACTTGATAGAAGCAAGCAGATTCATCACAATCCATTCTCATTTTCATTTTTATTTTTCTGTATCATAGGGTAGATTAAATGGGGCTAATGTTCCAAACTTTCTATCTCATTTCAAAGATTTTGATTTCCAGGTGGAAGGGAAATGGTTGATTATTCTAAACATTTGAAGCATTTTCTACTATGAACAACTTTGTATACATTGCAAATTAAAATCCATCATTCCTGAGTTAAGATTATTTAATTGTTTGACTAATGCTCATGTTTTTTTTCATGCAAATGTTAGAACCCAATCATATGTGTAATTTTTTTAACAGATGAGAGTGGTTTTATATTTGCATAAGTTCAACATTGGGACAATAGGTATATTTATTGTTTACATAACCAGGTGTCAAAAATTATGCAATAACTAATTTTTTACTGCCACCTTGTGGTGCTGCAGGCTTTTGATGACAAAAATGGGAGAATCAAAGCTTATACAAAGCAAACAAAGCCAATGGACTATATAATTATACTGGTCATTCTTCTCTTTTTAGCCTTTTTTTCTCTCACATCGTCTGTGATGCTGCTTAATAAAGATTTACTCCCAGCATCTGACTTTCATCATTTACATCTCTGTTCATAGGAACCCCACATACAAGATTCAAACTAAGAACAATTTATCCTGTATCCATGAGCAGTATCAGAACAAGCTTTTTTAAACACTGAAAAACCTCTCAATGCTAAACCTTGATTTTAATTAAAATTTTTAGCCTAATTCCCAGTGCAAGTTCCTCGGTTCTTCTAGAAAGTAAAATTCATCTTTTCAATTTCTTTATATAGTTTGTACAGGCCATTTCCTTTTGGGCCTATGTTGCAGATGCTTTTGGTTGTCAGTCTAGCAGTGCTTGAAATAAAGCACTTGCAGCCTATAATGTGCTTATCTGGAATATGGCAGACTTTGAAAAACTCCTGAGATGCATCAAGTGATGTTGCAGACCTGTTCATATTATATGCTGGCATTGATTGCTTTTATTTTCCTCTCCTGCAGTGCTTGAGAGAGAATCATGTCATACCTCTACTGTGATCCCTGTTTTGAGGTAGGCATTAGATAGATTTCTCAGTTTTCTGTTTTCTGAGCAATGCTGAGTTACACTGCTACTGCTTCTGATGTCTGGGTTTTGTTAAAGCCCTGCTTACAAGAACATTTCCTGATGAACATGTGCTTCCAGGCTGAAGCTATAGTGTGTGCCTCTTGATGGGGCTTTTTTGTGAATCATGGCCCCCTCCCAAAACTCCATCGAAAATCCTTGCTGATCAGCAGTTTATGAAATCAAGCAGACCAGCTACATCATGTCCATTGGTAGGAAAGCGTGCTCCAGGTAGGCTAACTCCTCACTTTTGCTTTTTTTTTGTTTTAAAATCACTGCAAATCCATGGGGGTTTTGCAGCTTGCAATATCTGGTGAGCAAGCAGCATATAGTAGGTGAAACCTTTGCATTCAATCTATGTGAAATGGATATGCTAAATGTGGAGGACTAGACTCGAGAAGCATGTTGATTTATTTCAGCCAACAAAATCACTCACGGGAGGAAGACAAGGGGGAGGGAGGGAGGCTGATCAACAGAAGATGATAAAAATGGCAGTTCTATTTATTTAGATGGATACGAATGAAGCTTTAATCCACCCCTCTTATGCTGAGAACAGCCCAGATTAGTGTGAAAGACATGCCTTAGTTGTGGCAGCAGGAACAGGTGACAGTCCAGTGTAAAGTGACTTCCCCCCTTCACACAAAAAGACCCCCAAAAATTCTGCTTCCCTTCAGGAGTTTCTCTAGCCACCATGTGCATGGAGGATGGTTTTACTGTGGCATTCAGACTGGATCCCTGCTTGGGAACTGCATAACTCTCATCGTGCCCTTTCACACTATACTCTTCATTTACTTCTGCATAATCTTTCAGCTCTGCAGGATGAGGGCTACTGCAGAGATAAAACTCCAGTGTCTCTGCTGGGGAATCCTGGCACAACTCCTCAGCTGTCCTGGAAGATTTCTGCATGGCTGTTAAAGTATCCTCGGTCTGCTTGCCTCCTTTCCCACGAGCTGGCAAGGAGTCACATCTCCCAGCAAGATGCCTGCCACAAAAAGGGACAGAGTGGCTGCCATTTTTCCTATGCTCATGAATACTTACCCAGATGCCCTGTCCTGATGGTAGAGAATGGAAATTCTTATACATGTGTTTGTTTTCCTGTGGTTTTTCTGTTGTTCATTTGGTACTTTTATTCTTGTTCTCATAGCACCTTCTAGAATTCAGCATTTCACCTGCTACTTATATTTGGGCCTTAAGGCCCTATAAGAAATGGTCAAGCATTTAGCAGTTAGTGACAAGTCAGGATGGATTTAAATTCTAATTCTGAGGTACTTTTAAAAAGAAGTCTTCAGAAACCTTTGCACAGGAGAAATCTGTGGGCCTTGATGGTGGAAACCAGGATGGAACTAGAGGACATGAGTCTCAGGTAACATATTCAGTGGATTTAGAGAAGAAAGAAAGAAAGGAAGGAAGAATGGAGACAAGGCAACTGAATAAAAGATAATAAAAGAGTGAGATATTTTGAATTGATTGATTTTTATAATCGCTCTTCTCCTTTTGACCATCCCATTTATAAAACCCAGCAACTCTGAGGCCCTTATGAGGTGTGAAAACCAAAATACCTCTTAATGTTTTGTTGGGCATAAGAGCTACAAAAAGGAAAAGCAGGTGCTGTAGAAAGCAGGTGTTGGAGTTGTTTGATTCTCAGGAGAGGCTTTTGTTTGGTTTTTTTTTACTGGAGGAGTGCCATCAGCTGGAGCAGTGAACCATGAAGTATCTGGACATAAGGCTAAATTAGAACTGATATTACGAACCACTCTAAGAGAGGAAGATCACCCAATTTATTATAAGTTTTTAAGAAAAGTAAAATATGTACACACCAGCAAACTCCATTTTCCCCTTAAAAATTGGATGTGCTCAAAGTTTTGTGAATAAATCTTATGTCTGAGTAGGGAACTATGCTAGCATAATTTAAAGTAACAGAAATCAATGATTATCACAGTTGATTATATCTACAAATACATGGTATCTATTGAAAGAGAAGAAATAGTGAAAAGTCTGGAAGAATTATTGTGACTGCAAATATAGAGGAGTAGGAAAGAGGCTAAGAGAAATTCTCAGGAAAAAAATCAAAACCATTTAAACCAGATACTAGGGTGTTAAAAACAACATGGAAGGACCACAGCAAATAATTACAACCGTAAGAGAAGAGAAAGCATCTCTAGCGGTTCAAGTATGTTTGTTTGGCCAAAAATGACTACTACAGCCTGCCTCTACTGACTGTACAATTGGCAAACACAGCACCACAAGGAATAACAAAGTGCTTACAGTATGGAAATTCTGACTGTGACACTACACAGAACCTTGAAACCATCTTCAATAAAAGGAAAAGCATGACAGTGACCCCCCACATTCAGTCTTTTTTGTTAATGAGAAAGTGGTGGTGTGTGGAGAAACACAGAAGACCATTGCACTGACTGTCAGAGTTTTTTTAAAAAGAAGTAGAGTTCAAGCCAACTTTTACTTATGCACAGATAGGTCACTGGAATTTCTAAACTGTTCTTTTCACTGCAGTTTCTAAGCAGAAAAGTTGATGATTTAAGAAAGAATGTTAAAAAATACTGCATCTTCATAAATACACTCAAGGCACAAGTCAAAAGGAAGCTTGGGACTTTCATGCTGGCTTTCCCTGGTCCTCTGGGCACTCAGGACCTTGTTCCTGATAACAAGCATCTGCTCTGGGGCTGTCCCTGGCAACATTGTGGATCAGCTGTCAGTGCACTTCACAGCTCTGAGCAGGACTGTGCCTACAGTACATGGCTGAATGGGCCTCTTTCAGAGCTGATGCTCATTTAACACTTAGCACATGTCCAAACTTCTCTCCTGAGGGAAGTCTGGCTGACTTTCACTGCTCTATGACACTAGCTGTCTTCATCAAGACACAGACAATGATAAAATTTAGTTGCTTTTATTTTTCTACCAATCGTCACACACAGATTGAAACTGCTCTCCTTGTCCATTTGGATTTACTAGACCCAAACCATGTCTTGTAGCTGAAGCAATAGTTTAATTTATAAAGATAAATCAATTGCAATACAACTGAATTTTCATGGCAGTCAAATGTTGTCAGAGAGAGGAGAATTAAGGGAAGTAGGAACATAAAGGCTATGAACAGAACTCACTAATTTGCAAGGAAGTGACAGAGTTTGTTTCTTACCTCACAAATATCTGACACTCACAAAGAAAGAAAATAACTGCAGCGATGGAGCCCACCTGAAATGGGAATATATTTGTGTTAATTACTGTGCAGTTGTGTCACAGGTTTCTGTAGACAACCCACAGAGGCAAAATAAAAGATGGATGGAAAGCAGTTTTGTTTTCTTGTGTCATCACTCTGATTTATATGTAATTTCAAGTTGTTCTAGACAAGTACAACAATTTCAGGTATGTTTTGTCCTTGTGAAACAGCCCAAGAGGCAGCTAGAGTTATGTGCACTTAAGCCAGACTGCAGAGCTAGAACTGCTATAGTAGTATCAACAGACAGCTTCCCCCTCAACCAAACATTTGTTCTCAATCTCTTCATTGAATTTTTACTGTCCTGTCCTTCCCATAATATCTCTCAAAATGGCACAAAAAAAGTGAATCTTTCTACTGTTCTTGTGCTGTTTTTCTAGACTGTCCCAGTCTGGTGAAAGATAAACTGTACTCAGTGAGATATTTCCTAACCTAGGGGAGCCTCTGCAGTATCTGTGGGTGCCTCCATGTGTTGCCTTGGTTCTTCCAAGATGCAGCTCTTCCCAGCGTGCACATCTGCAATGCCTTTATCCACACCACAGCTCAAAATGGAATGGTTCCTCTCCTGGAAAATAACAAGCTGGAAGATGTGCACTGAGGTGCTATGTGGAGTATTCCATCATTAAAAGGGAAATAGTGTAACAAAACATTCTACTTAGTCATGGGGTTTGCTCTGATACAAACCATTTAGTAAATTCTTGTAAGGAGAGAAGACAGATCTTCAGAAGGCATGCAGTCCACATGTAGTTGTCCGTGTCTGGCAAAGACAGACAGCTGAGCCATGCACTGGAAGTGACATTTGAAAACAAAACAAAACAAGACAAGACAAAACAAAAGAGTTTTTATAATAGCAAGGGAGCAAAGAGGATATTCTATGGCCCAATAGATGTATCCATACAAAGGCAAACTGGAACAAATCTAAAAGAGCCAGAACCCATCAGAATCATTCCATTCTCACACTAGGTTATTGTTTAATTGTTAATAAAAATGAAAGATCGTAATTCTCATATTTAAAGCACCAAACACTACAGTGTTGTCTCAGGATCTAAAAGAGACCAACATCCACAATGACATTACTTAATACAACTAAACTTCCTACAATAATGCTGATGAACTCAGACTCCAGCTAAACAACTTTCTCAGTGACAGTTTGAGATGTGGAAATGTACTCTCTGGGCCAAAATTTACAACTTTGCTATTTGCATAAGTCACTTCTTCTTTGACTTTATCCCTTCTAATTTAAACCTATAGAAATATGCATATAAAATTTCTAAGCAAAAATTGCACTCACTCTCCTCACTCCTCAAAGGACAAGAAACAGATGTATAATTACTTTTTTAGTGTCTTACTGGCAGCTGTTCCAAAACCATGGTGATAAGAACAGTATACAAACCACTCTAATGCAAAAAGATATAAAGTACTTTGTTCAAAGTCGCACAAGGGCTGCATAGTTTAACTGCAAAAAGGATATGGGTATTCTGTACACACTGGAGCTCTTTTTATACAGACAATTACTGATACAAAATATTCTCCTAACTAATGGAATATCTAAGATTCCCCTGTAATTTCAAATTTCATCATTTAAGAAACTCAATAAGAGACAGATGCTTGTACCCAAGAATTTAGGGCCAAATGTTACTTTGCTATAAAACAGGGTAAGTATGTCAATGAAAATGAAAATGCAAATATTTTTATCAGAAGAGGGGTCAAAAACAGCTCAAAAGAAGCAAAAAACATCTCCTACATTTAGAAAACAAGACTACTTCAGCTAAAAATATATACAAAATGTATATTGATACCACATATTGTCATGATGCAAATAGTTAAAATCTAATTTGTTTTGACAACCCTGCTGAAAATGAAGTGGCAAATAAATCTCCTGATGTATTGACACAGGCTAATAGTCAGTTATGAATGTCACTGAGATTGTTATGCATCAGTTTAAGCACTGCTTCCTTTTGCAAACATTGCAGGATGAATGAGAGTGATTTTATCCAATCAAATGATTGTGATGAATGAGGATTGATTAAGAGTAAGCTGGTCTGTCTTCTCAAACCCTCTGCAAGTATGCATTCAGATGTGTGCATTCTGAGGTAGGAAGAATTTGTTTGCACACTAATTTATATTTACATTAGAAAGGAGATTAATTAATGTATAATTGTATCTATGGCACCAAACACGTCTTGTGACCTGTACTACATTACAGGTCACACATCTCAAATTTCATGTCCCAGAACTTAACATTTCAAGCTGACAAGAGACGGAGTCAGATGCTTGCTCCCACCTGAGGCATAGTGCAGAAAATCAGTTCAACATATTCTGTGTATTCCCATAACAAAGCACTTTAAAAAGGTGCCTAGATCCCTAGATATGCATAAAGAAACTAAATTCAGGATCCTTAAGTGCCTGTATGAAGTCTAGTGATTCCAGACTCCCTGTCAAGTCAACAGCAAGCATGGCATTTCTGGAGGGAATATTGCAGTTTCTGAGATTGAATTGCTGTCTTTGTTATTGGCATCATGCTGCAACTAAAATGGTTTTGTTTCATGCTTAGTCATACCAAGATGGGTCAGATGATCTGTGCCTTTGGGCCAGATCTCAGAAGAGGATCTGATCACCTCAAATGGAAACATGCAAAATGTGTAAGCTGTCTCTGTATTGAGCAGCATATAGAAGACGTCTTTAAAAATCCAGACAGATGCATCAAGATTTTTACTTTCCAAATAAGGAAGGTTCACTCTGTGCAAAGCAGAAAACAATCAGTAATACATCCAAAAGTGAAAAAGCATTAGTCGTGATACTGCTTAAACTCTTCAATAGCTCTTTTGGTGATGTTTTTCAACAGAAGTAGGGCAGCTGTGCGTTTTTAAAAGTTTTTCATTATTGTAGATATTTCTAAACACCTTTATACATCTGGACATAAACAAGCCCTGGAAAGTAGGCTAAAATGAATTATATTTCTCTTAGTAGAAGAAACATCTATCAGATATGATTTACAAAGTTTACAGTTTTTAATCACTGCACAGAATGAAATTATCTAAATCAGGTATTATCAATCATTACAAACTGGCACAACAAAATGACAGTGTTATGTAAATCTTTTTTTATCTGGACAATACAGAGCGAAAACTGGGACTCTGTCTTCTCCACACTTCTAGGAATTTATTCAGAGACAGAGACCTCCCAGATGATAAGAAATAGATGTTTCTCAAGCTATTTTCACTGCCAAATTAGCTTCTTATGCCCACAATGCAGTCTACCTGTTCTGACTTAAAGAATAGCTAA
>WEKY01052722.1:11844-29648 GCA_013390045.1 Picathartes gymnocephalus | reverse complement strand
ATATATGCAAGTAATATTTCAAAGATTGACAGTGTTATGACAGTCCAAATCACCACAAGATATCTATGTTATGTACACTGAAATAGGGAATTGAATATTTTTCAGAGGTATTAGACAAAGAGTTGTTTCCTTCAAAAAGTCTGTTAGTTTAGGCTTTGTATAAAAACTGAGCTCTGCTTATCAGCCCCTAATGTGAAAAATCCCAGCACAAGCCTTTGAGCACTTCCTAGAGTAAATCTGTATGGGAAAGGTTACCTGAATCTGATGTCCTACTACAGAAGCAAAACTAGAATACATGCTTGTGTTTGTGATCCCAGCACTCCCTTCTTCTAATTCTCTTCAAGTCTTAGTCTATATTCTGAATTATGCTTCCAATCTTCAGAGTTTTTTAAATTTAAATGGTTATTTCAAGTGTGGTTCTGGCCACAACCTTGATTTTGTCTTTGGGCTATGGTATTGAATGTCAGAGTTCATGTATCCTGACAGATCATCCCTATCTCCATCAACGGTGGGATATTGCAGTGCACAGTCTAAGTAGTATTTCATTTCCATGTAAAAAAACTTAATCAAATGGTGAATCTGTGTCGCTGTCAGAAATAAATTGATTGGTCTGTGTTCTTAGAATAGAAGGTGGCAAAGCTAATCTGATACTCTGGCTGTTTTAGCTGAAGGCAACTAAAGGCACAGCCTCGTGGAGATCAGTGGAATAGGGTGACCATTTTCTGCAGTTCTCTGTGGCCTTCCTGCTCTTCAACTACACATCTTTTATAAAGCATTTATGAATATTTCGATAGCACCAGGTGCGTAATTCTATCAACTGATTAAACTCTTTGCCTTGAACTAAGCATGCTTATTAAATGGGAATTTTGATTCTTAATTTCAAAAATTTTAGATTTCACCATAGTTTGCCATTCTTTTGCTCAATCTTTAAATTTCTTTCTGTGGTGAAGAACTTGAACCTGTGACCTTTACATTGATTGTATCTCCATACTGTCATCAGTTAAAAATCTTTTCCCAGCATATTTTTTATCATCTCTTAACTTTTCTTGTATAAACAAGAAACACCTTGTGAGAACAAGGTGTTTTTCAATGTTCAAAACTCTTGGAGTTATTTTCTTTTTTTTCATCAATTTTTCAGCAGCTTTTCAAAGAAGGAAAACAATCTCCAACACAACATTCTGATAATGGTATCTCTAAAGCTATTTTCAGACATTGCAATGCTTCTCTGTTTTTCTTGATACTCGTTAAGAATTATTTTAGCCTTCTAAGTGTCACTTCAGAGCCAGTTATTTTCCTACCATAGTGTCTAAATTCTCTTGACTAGCAACTTTCCAGGATGCAACTCCTCCTCCTGTTACAATAAGCCCTATGTTTTGCTCCTAGCTGAATTATACTGTGTTTGTAAGAATTAAAATGTGTATTGGGATACTTGAAGTGGTAATTCAAAGGCTATATTTTGTTTGAGATTGACAGCAAAATGCCTGCTGGAGCTAGTGAGCCTGAGCAGATTGCAGTGGGATAGTTCTGCTATTGCCAAGCTGCAGCATGCAGCCGGCAGTCTGAGAAACCTGTTCCAGCCTGTGAGACCTGGGATATTGTTAGCAGGCAGCTGAAAATTAGCCTGCCTACAGCTGTGCAGGGTATAACAGGATCTTGTAACTAACATGTTACTAATTGTTAAAAATTGTGGCAACACCAACTGGGGAGTTCATAGGAACCACTGAGAAAAAAGAAGCAAAGGCAATATAACATAATCCCTTGCTGTCACATCCAGGTCAAATCCCCAGCTCGGTAAGAACGAAAAAGTTTTCCAGCACCTCCCTTTAGCTCACCACCAGACTGATTTTTGAGGTCAGCAAATTGTTCATTGCAAAAACTACAGCAGTGCATGTGGAATACATCGAGGGCGTAAGAACATCAGAGCAGTAACAACAAAACCCAGGGACTGCACAATCACGGTGTGAACCCTTGCAAAGGCGTGTCATCAATCTTCTCGGGGCACAGTGGTGTGGAGTGACACATTGCAACACACCTGGCAGGGCATGGACCAGTGCTCTGATCCAGATCATTTAAGGTGTAAACATACATTTGAGGATTGGTAGCAAAAAAATCCCACTGAGGTAATTCAAGAGCAAAATTCATCCTCAGATACTTGCTAAATGCTATGGAGACTCACCAAGAGAAAAACAGGTAAGAAAACAAAGGACCCACGTGTCAGGTGTCCCAGAAGAAGGTCAAGTACAGGCACTAATAGGAAAGAACAACTCTTCTTTAACATCTATCTAGAATGGAAATTTCCATCCAAATTTCCATCCATTCCATCCAACATCCATTCCAAATTTCCATCCATGGAAATATGGAAACTGTGAAGAAAATGGATAGTAAATTGACTATAGCAAAAATTTCATCAAACTTATTCTGAAAGTTGTGTGAATATATTTCATTTACTACTAGCAGTGTCTGAGGTAGTGATATCCTGTACACATAATGAGAAAGTTTCAGTCAGGACAGGATAAATATGGACAAGAAAATAAACCCTACCCTCCCTTAATATTTGATCAGCCTATACAGGTGTTTATGCACTGCATCTGCAATATCTCTCCTCCACGAGCAGATGAATTCACTGAACATATGATGGGTGACTAAAATAAATGTGAAACTGTTGCTTCCAAAATATAGTCTGTGTGTAGTAATTATCAGTGTTTTCAGAAAGTTCATTTACACAACAGTAGATAATCAGATTTCTGTTCAAATATGATATGGAGAATCCTACTTAAGCACATAGGGGTGTAGCACTCTCATGACAAAAATCAAAATTGGTTTGAGATCATGGAAATTTCTTCCATTCAGACATTCAAGTAGATAAACAGCAATACAATAGTTATTTTTTCAAAAATTGGAGCCTTTCAGATGATTTTGAAGTGCTTTGTACATCTCAATATATTTGTGTAATGGGGATAATATAGATTTAAGTAATCCACTCCATTATAAGTGCCAATTAAGTTGCATAATTAATGTGATATGATGTTTTTGGTACTTTAATGGTTAGGCATGTTGTATTGTTGTGTTATATTGGGTGACTAACAGAAACTTTCACACAGTTACAGACTTTGCTAAGTAGAATTTTCTTTTTATTGTCAGAGAAGATAAGAATTTGAAAGAGTCAGCTATGATAAAAGTCAAATATCAAAGAGATGAGCCCTGTGGTTTGACCTCTCCAGATCTTGCATCTGATCAATACAGAACTGTAGCCACATTCACATTTTATGAAGAGATGCAGGAGTTATTCCATAGAAATTATATTCAGCTATCTTTTGTTTAATATATTCTTTACAGTTTTAGTTCCTATTTTCTCTACAATATAATCTACAACTCTTTGATAAAAAGTCCAGTTGAAGAGCTGACAATGCTTCAGTTTTTTTCACATATTTGAAATTCATTATATTGAAATTATTACTATTTTAGACATATTTATTCTGTTCTCTGAAAATACTTCTGAAACAGTGATATCTCTGTTTTTTGTGAACTAGCATTTTTATAAAGAAATTATACATATAGTATTTTTTTTGTTGTTTGCAGAGATCAAATGTTAACAAAATTGAGCATGTCTGTAGCTGATTTTTTAAAGCAAGGATATTTACACTCAGTTCCCCAGACATAGTCAGATTCTCACTGATGTGTATGAAATACTGTTTCATCTGACTTCAAATGGGCATGGCAAGCATTTCAAGTAAGGAATAAAAAGCCTGTTCACCTCCTTTATAGCTTTCATAACCATTTAGTTGGGTGACTTAAAAAACATTTGAGTGCAGATTACGTGAGGTAGAGCAAGAAAGAAAGAGGTAAAGCATCATAGCAGTCACATTTACGTGACAGAGAAACCAGAGTCCTGCAGCTGGATGCAGCTTTGAAGGTAATTGAACCTTCAGTAAACAAGAAAACAAGTAAAAAAACTCACGTGTAATCAGAAGTTATGCCCCCCATGCAGTACCTTCTACAGAACCATTAAAAGACTTTTATTGCTTCTTTTCCTAGCCTTTCAAATTATTCCTGCTGCATCACATTCCACATTCCACTCCTGTAAATTTTGCACTTAACAGCTGCAAACACTTCAAGCAAACTGAGAACCTTTTGACTAGGAAGGAACCCTGGAATACATGTGATAGGTCTCAGATTTCTCTTCTACTAGTTTCTGTTATTGGCAGCATTTGCATGGAAACAGATTTGTTTGTTAGTTTGTGTGTTTGTTTTGTGACTATGGCACAACAAATGATTGCTGAAAGCCTGGCGTTTCTCACAATTTGATGAGGTTCAAGCTATGCTTCCAGCACATAGCTGCATCGAGGCTTGGAGCAAGCTGGAATCTGAACCCGGATCTGGATCTGAGGCAACTCTCTTGGCATCATCTCCAGTTACCATTCCTCCATCAGAGGGCTATGAATAATGGATAGTCATCCCCAAACCTAGCAATCTGGCATGTACGTTGCTTTTGAAATGATTAGGTGTTAATTGGAATTACTCATGCCTGCCAGAAGGGCAGGCCCTTTCTCTTCTTTTTTCTCTAACCTTTTGCTGCTTAAGATATCACTGTGACAGACCCTGCATGAAAAATATGGCTTATATAAAGCACAAAGTGCAAGTGAATCTGTTTGATTACTGCTGTATATGGATGAAAAATACTTAATTTACCTTTGTTCATCTTTCAAATTATTTCATATTTTCCCTGACCCATATTCAGTCATCCCATCTGGGAAGCGAGATCTGGATTCTATGCTGGAAATCACAAGCTCAATTAGGAAAACTCCATCTGAGGAATCATCCTACATGGGATTACAAAGCTAAACATTTTTGTTTGCCTCATCCAGAACATTTTTAATTCACATGAATTGCTTATACTAGCATATCACGGCCAGAAGCTGACAGTCCTCAGCTGAGTATTCCCCTACCTACAGAAGAGGATCTGCCTGACCAGGGACTGATAGATTCTCTAAGGGAGGAGTTGTCATGTTCCCTTTCCAGAAAGCATAACAGAGAAATAGAGACTAAGCTTGTCTAAGACATTTGAAATTGTATAAATTATTAACATTATTAGTGCATTTACAAATACTCAAATCTCATGACATCTAATCCCTTGCTAGAACATATTCATAGTATGAAATATTTTTTCCTAAAAAAAAAAAGTGTCATTAATAACGCTGTATTGTCAAATCCGAGAAACTCTGGGGATAAAATACAGGTTTCCAGGCTGTTCTCTGTAGATCTTTCCCATGTAAGTATTCATTTCCTGCACAAGCAACTATCTACCTGAATGTCTCCTGGTCTCCCAGTCCTCACCTATAAACACAATCTATCTAACCTCCTCCTCCTCTCTTCAGCATCTCTCAGTAATTTCACAGAAGTAATTGGAGTTCCCTGTCCAGAAGCAGTTATCATTGTCCAGCTCCTTCTCCAGCCCTTGCTGCTGTGTGAGCAGGGCCAGGTCAGTTCCCCATCAGAGGGGAAGCAGGAAAGGGACAGCAAAGCTCAGACAAAAACTGGCAGGAGTGCTTTGCTCTTCTCTGCACTAAGGGGAGAAAAGTCATGCTTACAAATCCTGAGGCAGAAACTCTCCCAGCAGAGTGACTGGACAGTGATGGGTTGTTCAGTTATGTTTCCCCCTCCCCAGTGGCATTTTATCAATGGCTGTCCAGCAGTCCTGCATCTCTAGATATAAAAGGGAAGGGCAATGCACAGAAAGGAATGTGTGACAGACATGCTGCTGCAGCGATTAATGTGCTCATTCAAGCTGGTGCCCCACCACCCAGTCAATTAATCACTGTCCAGTATTTTGGAAGCCATTAAATTTTGTACCATTTTAATATACCATATTCTTACCATTCAGCAGGTTTTCCTTTAAGTGTGATGTCACAAGTTCTGAGTTTCATTCCCTCCTCATTTTATTCCTTCACTGCCTGCTAAAACATATGTTGTTAGGACTACTGCTGTGGCAGGTGGGTAATATCAGTTTCCTGCCTCTCTAAGGATGCCTTCTGGCAAATGCAATATATGCGGATGGCATTTTATCCTTTTTTTTTGGTTGTAGTTCCTGGGAGTTATTTACTCCCACGTGAGAGGTCCAGCTCTAACACACCAAAGGTTGTACCCAGCCAGCTGTTGCTGGGAGAGAAGGAGTTGGTGACCAGCACCTTGCTCCTGCCGGAGCAAATCAAAGGTGGAAGCAATTTTCTTTATGCATGAGAGGAAATGGAGGTCTATCATCTGATCCTGAAAGAGCCCCAGCAAAAGAGAACTCACGTCCATTTCTCTATCTGACTGTGAAGAAGACCATATGAAAGAGGTGGACTGAAGGATCCCACAGAACATCTTAGTGACTGAAAGACTTATTAGAAAACTCCATAGCTAGAATTATAACAAAACTCCATAACCTGGACAACTAATTTTCAGCTTTCTACAGGGCTTTACATAGCATATCTCTGACTTCACTTTTCCTTCTCTAAGCTTCTGCAGTTGGCAAGTTTCCTACAGAAAAATAAATTTTCTGCTTGATTACTCTTATTAATGATGTCACTCAGGGCATTTTGCAGTCAGAGACTCTTTGTGCTCAAAAAGGTTTGCAGCAGATTTGATAAGAAACACCAGGAAACAAGCCCTGTTTTGAGAAGTAAAATGATTGATCATTACCTCTGCAGAAGAGAAAGAAGAGGTTACTTATGTAAGTGAAGGTTATGAATAAAATAAGTACAGTACTTTAGCTGAGCAACCTTCTAGAAATGGGAGGAGACAAAACAGTACAGGCTCACGAAAGCAGGAATTAGCAGGGAGCAACCAGGTCAAACATCACCTAGAGGAGGTGACACGGTTCACAAGACAGGCCTTGGCAACTGTGTACTTCATTTCCAGGTGAGATAAAATGGGGATTATTTCATCCTCACAGAACTCCACCAGTCTCATGTAAACTTTAAATTAATATACGCACACAAATGCATAAATACAAACGTATATGGTGAATACAAACACCTTTCTACTTTGTAATGCACCTTTAAATGGTAATAGCCAAGCAGAAGGAAAATATCACTAGCACTGTTGTTGATTCATGTTCTCTCTCTCACCTCTCACTAATGTGAATGACTGAAGGAGTGGGCCAATGAAGCTTAGACTCATGTTCCTAATCTCAAAGCATTCTGAACAATAACATTTTCACCATCTTTGGCATCAGAGAATTTGTACTTTGAAGCACAAAGAAATAAATTTAAGCTGCAATATCTTGCCCTTGGGGTGCATAATTGATCAAATGAAGATTAAGTTAGCACTTTACAAAAGTATGTTGTAATTTAGACTCAAAATGCCAAACAGAATTTCTTATGGCTGACAGTAAGTCTTTTGACACTTGTACTGACGGTGAATTCTTCAGGATTTTTGTCAAGGATTTAAGCTATTTATGAGGCTATCTTCAGCACAGGTAATTGAAACTCCTCCCAAAATTCGAATGAGTTGTTACCCTACACTTAGCAAACTCACCATCAGGCACAGTAGTTCCATAGTAGTACAGGTTACTACTGTTTAATCTACAAAATAGCAACCTATAGATAAAGATGTGCTTTGATTTGATCTTTAGATGCCTAGTTGTTCTTATTGTTAAATACCATTAAAAAGATAGCAACTCCCTGATGAATCATTAGAGAAATTTGGCAACAATGAAAAAGAAAAAAGAAATTATATTCAGGTAGGAGAAGAGAGATCCAATTCAAAATCTCATGAAAGGTTTAAACCCAAATATTCAGAGAATGTGAATTCAAGATGAAGGTGGTTCAGAAGAGGATAAACACAGAGTTTGCCATAAAAAAGCACACACAACACACGTGAAAAAAGGTTTGGCTTCTACTCAAATTTAGCAGCATAAAGGCTGAGAGATAAACCTGACTGATTTCTGTATCTAGTCTACAGGAGCAAACGGAGGAAAGTAGGAAGGTGAAGATCTCAAGAACAATGGTGAAGGTTTTAAGAGCAAGTACAAATGTATTGATTATTAATACCTTTGGGCTGGAATTAAAAGGTTTACGAACAACCAAGTACTGAGTTTATAAACCTACCTTCTAATATGGCCAAGGACATAAAAAAAACCTTACTAGTTTTAATATAGACCCTGAGAAAGTAATCAACAAGTTTAGTGTTGCCATCCTTCATTTCTCAGGGTCTGGACTAGACAGTGAAGGCCAAATCTTCTGGGTTTGTAAAAGCTTAAAGTAGCCTTTCTTCTTTTTTGCACTACTCCTCTTCAAACTTCTGACACACAAGGATTCAAAACAAACCTTTAATTTCAGGGCAATCTTTGTAAGGCTTCATGTTCTTTGTCCAAGTGTAGTTTCCCTACACAGGGCAATGTTTTCAGAGAGAATGATTACATCAAATTTCACTTGAAGCCAGCTCAGAGGAGGTGCATGGCTTCTCATGCACCTTCTTGCCTTACATTAACCCTCAGATAAATAGAAACCTGGCAGGCTTCCCACTAGGACTTGCAACCCCATGGGGGAGCCACACTGGATCAGGCTGTTTCTGAAGGACTGCACCCCGTGGAAGAGTGACCCACATTGCAGCCATTTATGGAGAATCGTTGTCTGTGGGATGGATTCAGGTTGGAGAAGTTCACAGAGAACTGTCCTCATGGGAGTAGAGGAAAGACTCCCCAGAGCAGCAGCAGAAACAATGTGTGATGAACTGACCATAACCCCCATTGCCTTCTGCCTGCACTTCTGGCAGGGAGAAGGTAGAGCTGGGAAGGAGGCAGGGGCAGGGAAAGATTCTTTAAGGTCTGTTTTCACTTCTCATTTTGCTGTTCTGATCTTGTAAGCAATAAATTCAGTTCGTATATCAAATTCAAGCCTGTTTTGCCCATGACAGTATTTGGAGAGTGATCGCTCCTGGTCCTTACCTCAATCCATGAACTCTTTTTTATATTCTCTCTCCCCTGTCAAGCTGTTGAGGGGAGTGATAGAGAGGCTTCGGTGGCTGCCTGGTGCTCAGTCAGGGTCACCCCACTACGCTACTCTGTCTCTGAAGAAAAGGAATATAACTGCTGTTAACTGAGATGTTATGTAATCCAAACAAATGCTGTGTCTGGAAAGAGTGAAGAAGGAAGTCAGTAAAACTGAAATCAAAAGAGATACAGCTGCAGACTCCACTGAACTCAAATTGCTTCTTTTAGATTCATTATTTAATCTGCAACAGCCCTTAGAACCAATGACCTGCAATTTTCTTCCAGGTATAAGCAGCAGTCACCATGGGAGGTGGGCTCTAGCTCCAGTCTTATGTCCGGGGATAAAACTGTTTGGATTAATAAAAGTCAGCTCTGAAGAGAAGCAACTTCCAGAAAGAAAGCGATTTCTGCAGCTTTTATTATCCAAATTTCTCTGCACTTTTAGTAATCTTGTGTTTGCATGTATCACAACTTTCCATTAGAGAAAAAGGTACAAATTTACCTCTTCTAACACCTTCACTTTTAGACACTTTGGATAGGGAAGCACCTGAGAGCATATGGTCACAACAAAAATACCTCTTAACAGAAAAGCAGTTGGTAGGACATTGCTAGAAATGTGACTGGATTATATATGTACTTAAAAATTCTGGGTACCTAAGACATCCTGAAAAATTTCAGAGTAATTCAGTTTGAAGGAAACATGAAAGGGTCATATACAGAGATATGGATGTCCATGGGTACAATAAAGTTTAAAAACTTCCATGTTTTGCCAGCCTCGCTCAGTTGCAGGTGAAAACTAGGGTGACAGTACCTTTTTTTAAAAGCACACAGCTAAGATTTGAACAGAAAGCCAGCCTCTGGCATGCTTGAGTTGGTGCTTATTCCAATGCTTTTTGAAGTCATTGCAAATCTTTCTATTGACTTGAAGAGATGAATAAGACTCCCTAGCACTGAAGTGAATCACAGATTAACACAAATGTTCTTCTATAATTTTTATGACAACCTTTTATAAATTAGTCCCTTTTGGATAACAGAACACTGATATACTGCTGAGGCAGTACCATTTTTGTCTCAGAAGTGGCTGAGCTAGTTTTGTGTATATAAAGTTGTATTTACTTGAAATCATTCCTTCAGTGGTTACCTATAAATTCATCAGAGACACAAACTGCAGCATTACTACTTCCATACTAACTGAGTTTCGCTAATAGTTCTGCTGCCCGGGGTGCTGTGACTGCGCCGGTGGAAGGCAATCTCTCTGGGGACCTTCTCTGATCCCCAGAACCCGATCGCAGCCACAGAGTGCAGAGCCGATAGCAGCGTGAAGAGCAGGTGACAACTGCGTGGAGAAGCCGAGCAGGGAGGACTCAGTAGCTCTGCATACCAACTAAGGTTTATTCAGCTGATGGGGAGAGACTGAGTCAGGCCACCGGGAGTTTCACATAAAAGGACCGAACCTCCTATGCTCTGCTCCAAGAGACCCCGAAACACAGGTGACAGGGGGTTTTCTACCCCTCAGACCCCAGGGGTGGAGGCACAAACATGACCAATTGGGAAAGCCCAAGGGTGTGGTCCAGGGGTGAGGGACAGGTTACACAGCAAACGGGGGAACAGGGGAGTGGGGTTACACCTGTGGGGGCCAATGCATAACAAAATGACAGAGACCTTTCCAGAACTTGGGGCAGGGGTGAAAGGAGAATGACAGGGGAGAGAGAGGGATCCTCTCGCTCGACCGGGGGAGGGGACAGATAATTGACAGGGAGGGTATACAGGGTCCAAACAGGGGTACATGGAACAAACCAAATTACAATGAACCAATAAAAACCACTGCATCAACTGAGGACTTGACTTTGATTTTCAGCTGAAGCTCCTTGGAAGAGTCAAAAAATCTGTATCTGTTCATAACACCTTGGGTCCCTGTAGGACAGAAGCAAAAGTTACAATATCAGACATAATCAAATATATGAAGCCAAATGTTCCAACACTTGCTGAGAAAATGCAAACTTACTGAAAATATAAATAGGGACTTGTCAGGGTTTTTTTCTTCCCCAAAGTACTCTAACATGGCAGAAGAAACGAGAGTGACTGCATGTCCTGACAGCATTTTTGGGTTGTCCCACATCCTACTGTTGAAGTCCATTTATGGCCACTCTCAGGGTCATGGAGCACCTCAGCAGACAGCACTCGCGAAACCCGACATCATGATACACTCTAGGCCCCAATAATAGCAATAAATAATTAATATTATGATTTCAGAAAATATATTTTAATTTTTGATAAAGTAACAGTATAGCCACAGCTAAAATATATTCGAATACTAGGAAGTACAAACAGTTAAAGTTATTACTACAATAATAAGACTTGAAGGCTCTATATTTTCAGATAATTTAGGACTTCCTTATTGCTCAAAGCTTAGTTCTGTGACTGCAATATCAGCTCTGAGTACTCAGCAGTTTTTTCTCTCACCACAGCTGTGTGAGGGCAAGAAAACAGAAGCAAGAAACAAGGTAGAAAGCACCTGGGGAACATCTTGTTTTTTCTTCACATCAAGTAAAATTTCTCATATTTAAACTCTTGGGTCCTTATCCTCTCATTGTGCATACTGAAAACAATCTGGTTCCACCTTCTCTCTAAGACTGTATTTAGAATGCCTTTTACCCTTTTCTTGTCCATGTTAAACACTCCAATTCCTACTCAGGTGTCCTTTACTCCAACTCCCAAATCATCATCAAGGCTCTTCGCTGAGTCAATATTTCTCCCACACTCAAATGTTGAGATCTTTCCCTTTGTCAGTGGATTAGTGTGATTATCACTTGATTGCATGCTAAAAAGACTGTTCATTAATTAAACAGTCCACCCTTCTTAACATCATCTATTTATAACTATCCTCTTAAAATAAATAATAGAGATTTTTTTCTGTTTTAGTTTTCCTTTTGATCCTAATAACCTTCTACATCATTTTTTGCTGCAGTCAGTGTCCCTTCCAGGTGAATCATTCTATTAGCTGGTTTTTTTATGAGTTTGCCTTTTTAGATTGTTGCCCTCATCTTTAATGTCCACTCCAGTTTAAATTGTTGACTTCAGCCAAATTATTTTCTTACAGCATTTCCTACATTTTCTCCACAGCCAGTAAGAATCTGTGCCCTTGACTGTATGACTTTAGAGGGCTGCAATGTTACTTTAAGTACTTTCTTCCCTGCAGTCTGTTTCACAAATCATCTTACAAAATAATAAGCTAACTACAATTCATTTACTTAAAATCTGCTTGGTTTTAATAACAGTTATTCTGCATTCCTACTATTAGAATTGTGAGTAAATAAACATATTCTGATGCACACTCTTATGTTGAAAAAAATAAGACCAAAAAGATGAAGTCTATTCATTTAAAATAAATAAACCATAATTTTAAAAAAAAGCAAGTCCTACTCACCTTACTCTCTAATATCTTGTTCATTTACTTGAACAGTGACAGTAGGCTACAGTCAGTGACTAAGTCTAAATAAACAAGTGAAATATAGGCAATGAATATTTACTGTTCTCAAAAAACCCTGAGTTTGGGAAAATCACTTTATTCCTTTGAATTTAGCACTAAAATATCTTTAAAGTCTTTAAAGGTGTCAGAATACTTAATATCAGGTAGGCATCAATTTGAAAATCACTGAGAGAATTTGAAAGGGTAGAAGAAGACAAGAACTAGATTATTGTGCTGAGTTGACCCTACCTGGATGACAGGTGTCCACCAAAGCCTCTCTATCCCTCCCTTCCTCAACACAGTAGGGAAGAGAAAACATAACAAAAGGCTCATGGGTTAAGATAAAGACATGGAGAGTGCACTCATCCATTACCACCATTAGCAAAAGACATCTGTCCTGGGGAAATTATTTTAATTCAATAACAATTAGATCAGAGTAGGGTAATGAGAAATAAAACCAAATCTTAAAAAACAACTTTTCCCCCAGCCCTTCTTTCTTCCAGGGCTCAACTTTAATCCCAATTTTCTCTCCCTCTTACCCTGCCCCAGGGCAGAGAAACGAGAATGTGGGCTGCAATCAGTTCAACACATGTTGTCCCTGCTGCTCCCTCCTCCTCAGGGGGAAGGCTCCTCACACTCTTCCCCTGATCTTTTCCATGGGCTGCAGTTCTTCACCAACTGCCCCGCTGTCGGTCACTCCCCCAGAGTGAAGTCCTTCAGATCACATTTCTTTAACATAGGTCCCCCAAGTGGTCACATGTCCTGCCAGAAAACCTGCTCCAACATGGGCTCCTCGCCATGGAACCACAGCTCCTGCCAGAAACCTGCTCAAGGCTGGCTTCTTACAGAGCCACAATTTCCTGTGGGCATCCAGCTACTCCAGGGTGGGATCCTCCATGGGCTGCAGGTGTTTCTCTGTTCCCCCGTGGCCCTCCATGGGCTGCAGGTGTTTCTCTGTGCCCCTGTGGCCCTCCATGGGCCGCAGGGGCACAGCTGCTTCACCACGGGCTGCACCGCAGGCTGCAGGGGAATCCCAGCTCTGGCACTTGGAGCGCTTCCTTCTGCTCCATCCTCACCAGCCTTGGTGTCTGCAGAGCTCTCATGTATTTCCACTCTGCCCTCTGACTGCTGTTGCACAGGGTTTTTTCCCTCTCTTAAATCTGTTATCCACGAGGCATTGCCACTGTGGATGCTGTGCTCAGCCTTGGACAGTGGCAGGTCCCTCTTGGAGCAGGCTAGCATTGGCTCCGCAGGATGTGTGGGAAGCTTCTGGCAGCTTCAAACAGAACCCACCCCTGTAACAC
This sequence comes from Picathartes gymnocephalus, assembly GCA_013390045.1. NCBI lineage: Eukaryota > Metazoa > Chordata > Aves > Passeriformes > Picathartidae > Picathartes > Picathartes gymnocephalus. Next base: position 15,901 of record WEKY01052722.1, on the reverse strand, counting down.
TCCTGCTAACTAAACATTGCCATGCAAACAAAACAGATTTATGTAAAAAAAAAAAATACTACTAATAATAAATTTCAATCATGCATTGTTGTGTATATTAAAAATAGCTCTGCATTACTTATAGAAAGTCACTGTTACTAACTGTGATGGATTCCTCCTGAAATTACTTCGTCTATAAAAAAAAATTATTCTTGAGTGAAGAAAATCAAGAAATTAATAAGAAACCATACCATTAAAATAGAAAATAGGAATGCTTTAGAACAAAACTGAAATATTCTAATAGAAATGTATTTAAAGCATAGGAGATTCAAGGTTGAAATTTAGCAAATAGAGTTACTCTATAAGAATAAGCTTGAGGTTTGGAATTAGAACGATCTGAAAACACTGAACACATTAAACATGACCTTTAAGATTCAATTTCGTGTGTGGGAATGTGAGGTTAATGAAATAGCTGAAAGATCATATTTGTAAAAATCTGCCTGCTGGTGGAAGTAATGTTAGTATAGCCAATGCTGTTAACATTCTCCACAGTCAGTGGACTCTAAGGTCTGACATGTTATTTATTTGATGAAGTGTTTTATTCTCAAGCTCCATTTTTTGTATTTAATTTGTTTTCTTTATGTTTTCCATGATTTCAAGTGCAAAAATTAAAGGGTGACCTTTTGGCTAGGCCAAACCCATATACCCAAAACCTGGGGAGATTTGGACTGAGAGAAAAGTTGTTGCTTATTATCCTACATTGTTGGGAATGTTCTTGTTAGCACATGAACTGCAAGACAGATACTAAAATAGCTATGTTAGTGTATATGAAAAAGAAAAAAGTTTGTCCTTCCATCACTCAGTGTGTTATACACATAATCTTTGCTCTGTAGCTTTCTAGATTTATTTCCTCTGGCAAAAAACTCTCTGGCTCCCAGGCCCTACAAGTAATTTTATTCACTAGTGGAACCATATGGTTAAATAATACCCAAAAAAAAAAAAAAAAAAAAGAAACCATAAAAAAAATTTAAAATCTTATTGTGAAGACTGATATGAAAGTTGATTATTCAGATTGGGTTTCACACTTGTTCCTCAAGAAATCACTTCTATATTGTTTCCTTTATGTGGAAGATAAGTAATGGGTAGTAGTCTGCGGGCTACACCAGGCTAGGAAGTTTCCTGGTGATGTCCTTGACCCAGGCCTGGTCAGCACATTAGGCCCTCTGTTCCCCTTAGAGGGGAATTTCCTACAACTATAACCTGTCTTTTCTTTCTCTTGGAAGTGGCTGTAATAAGGGATGTTGTATACTCCTTGGTCTGACCCCTTCTTTTTGGGTTGTCCCAGATTTGGTACGGTGCCCAAGGCTTCCGTACCAATCAATACACATCTGTTTGCATTACAAATCCAAATCTGTTTTTCAGGGATCCTTAATGCAGCACCAACTTCCTTTAATTCAAACTTTTCTTTCTAGTGTCTCCCCAGAGTCCCTACCCAATCTTTCCATGTTTACACAATTCACTTGAGACTGTGGAGGGGGAGTTTTATCCCTTCCTCTGCCTGAAGCCTTTTTACATGGTATCCTCAGTACATGGTATTCTACTTTTTCTTTAGCTCTTAATTGGATTTATGTCTCCTACCTTCCAATTCCACTTTTCATTTGCATCCCTCACTCCTAGTCTGTTCATCCTAGAGTCTCCTGAACCTTCTTAGGGTCCCTGACATGGGCTGCTCTTCCCAAGCTGCTTATCCTAATCTCCTCTCTCTGATATCCCAGACATTTCCAGCATTTTTACGGGATTTTTTAAAAATCAAATCTCTCTGTCCTTCCTACTTAGGGGGCAGCAGCAGGAGAAGCACATTGCATTCATGGAGGAGAGGCCCCCACAACCTCCCAGGAGACAGAAGCAGCAGCAACAGATGGGTTGGGTTCAGCCCAGGCAGCTGGGCTGGAGACACACGCAGATGGGAGCTGCAGCATCCATATCCACCACAGCCACTGCTGAGAACATGAAAGGGGAGATGTTTTCAAAGCCCTGAGAATCTGCCAAATTTAGGCAGTTTCTCTCAAGGATAGTGCAATGTTCATCCTTGACAGAACTGGACCTGACCAGCTTTTCAGTTTGTGTGCCAAGCATCAAAGTTCCTTACCACAGAAAATATCTCCCTCTCCCCTTTCTTTCATTCTCAGAAGCTGAAAAAAACCCCTAATGTTAAAATTTTATAAACAAAATAAAGCATTCCATCCCCGGAAGCTGGTAAGGAAAGTTCAACCTTCACAGTCAAAATTTGGCAAAGTTAAAAGGAAATGAAAACAGAGATCTGCAAAAGGAAACGTCAAGAAATGTGTATTACAGGCAGTCCTACTGATGTCTCCTGTACAAAAGAAACCACAGTTAATTTCCCTAGATTGCCCCTCAGTTTTGGTTTGTGTTATTATTCCATACTTTTCCTTATGCCCTAAACACTCAGATATAGCAAAAATTCACTTTGTACAGCTGTCAGTACACTTCTGTCAAGAAAGAGGGACTGTAACAGTGAACCCGGAGCTGAAGCTATGAAGTAATATTAACCCTTGGATAGAGTAGAAATATAGAAAAACAGCTGTACAGCTCTAAAAGAAGCTTGGTGAAGTACTATCTTTCTGCTTTCTCCGTGTGTGTTGTGCTGTTGCCTTTTCACTCCTTGCTCCAGGCAGGCCTACTGCCTACAGCCCCATACTACAATTCACTGCCTGTGAGACACAGGTGTTACTTCTCGAGCAGTAAGAACTTTAATTCTGCTGTGGGTTTTATAACAGTTTACAACAGAGATATATTCAAATGACTGTTTTGTGATCCATCCCTATCTTTCTCTCTCTTTTCTTTTTTTTTAATTTTTTTTTTCTTAGTCAGCATGGAAGTTTTCCACCTTTAATATAGGATTTTGCTGCTTCCACAGCCATTGAGCTACATTTGCTAAGTTGTCTGCCCAGGCATAAACAAATACTTTCACTTCCTTGCTTTTATTCCTCAGATACATTTTTCCTTTTCTAATCTTCCCACACTGTTTTTTTTTTTTTCCCTTTCTTCCCTTCCTCAAGCATTCCCAAATGCCAAAAAATTGTTGCCTTCTTATAATACCTATGAAATCTCTTTGCAGTCATTTCCACTGCAGTCCCACTGGTGCCCACTCTCTATGCTCACATGATACTTTCAATCAGTGAGCAAATTCTCCAGCTGTGCTGTTTAGCATGATGCAAAGCAAGCTGATTAGTAACAGCAGCAACAGAAGTAATTAAAAAATAAACACAAAAGAATTAAAAGAAATGAACCTCCTTGAAAACTGAATTTTCCCTTAACACTTAAACCTTCTTCCTTTTAGGAAGAAAACCAACATTTTAAAACTAACTGTTTGCCTACATATATCTGATGAACCCAAAATTCGTCTTATGTGTACAAAGCACTGGAAAAGAGTAACAGTTATTGGATCTACTAAGTTCAAACAGATATATGATACTACCATTTATATTTATATTTATATTTATATTTATATTTATATTTATATTTATATTTATATTTATATTTATATTTCCTCTTTTGAAGACCATCTCATTTAATGAAAAATATTGATTAGTCAATCTTCATTTACAAAACTATTTTCATGCATAGCACATCATAAAGGACTGTAAAAACAGATAAAAATATCAGTAACAGGTAAAACAGAACTAATTATATTATTTCCAGGGGAGGGAAGCCTAAATTTTGAAAACAGCGTTTTATCAAACAGAGAAACATCTTAAACTTTAATTTAAATGCAGGAGCAGATGTGGCTGACCTAAAGTCATCAGAAACAACAACGAAAACAACCAGTCTCCAAAATGCAGAGTATGAGAGCAGAAATTTTTGCCATTTTAAGTGAGCCTGGGTGAATCCTGCCAATGTGAAACCAGAGAAATCAATGTTCGTATCTTCTATAACGATTAGTCAGATTTGGACTGAACACTAAATGGAGAAATGGGCTGTTAGGAGAAATTCTATAAATTCTCATTCAAAATGTATACATATATGTATATATACATATATATATATATATATATGA
>WEKY01052722.1:0-11826 GCA_013390045.1 Picathartes gymnocephalus | reverse complement strand
TGTATATATACATATATATATATATATATATGATTTTGTAAAAACAATTCATTCTTTCCAGCCACTAAAGATCTAATGATCTAATGTTTAGATTCCTCATGATCACATATTTATTTCTGAAGATGCTCCGTACTGTATTAACTACCTACTCTTGCTATACTTCTGAGAGGTGAAGTAAAAGGAATGACAGAATGCAGTGAGACATAAAATGGAATACGCCCTTCAGGGGTAGGGTCCTCTTATTTCAAAAAATAAAGGTAGACATGCAAGAATGAATTGAAATGTAGCTGGAGCAATGGGGAAATCTGAGGTCCTAGTTTATGAAACCCTAATTTCTACAATGTTTTTCAACAGGAAATGTCTAAATTAAGGAAAACCTAACAGGGCTTAGAGTGGGGTAGCTACCTTCCACTTGGGTGTTCTAGCTGGAGAGTTTGACCTACTTTCCCTTGATCTCATTTTGATTCTCTGTAAGTATATATTTTCCACTGCTTTGTATGCAGCATCAAGCACCAAACACAAGAAAACCTCACTGTCTTTTGGCTATTACCCCCTTGTCGTGTTTTGAGCAGAGTTTAAATCCCTGCTGGCCGAGTATTTCCCAAAAACAGATCTCCTCTTCCCTTGCCAAGTTTTTAGATGTATTTAAAATAATAAATTGAATGGGTCTGGTATGCATTTGGCCTTAATTATCTATACCCATTATGTGCTAGCATGTTCCTTGTCTTCTTTTGAACAAGCGAAGATTCCTCATGCTCAGGTCCAAAATAATCCAGATGTGTTTTCCAATAGTTAAAATAATTTTTTTTTTTTCCAGAAAAAAGTATGATAAAAGAGGTTAGCCAAAAAAATGCAAATTGTGAGTCTCCTCATGCCCCTCTGGTCAAATGGCTGCTCTGGGCTGTTTTACTTAGTACAGACATAGACAAAATCCCTCCATTATCACAGACAGTTTAACAGAAAAAGGCTCTGGCTTCCTAAGCCTATTTCTTAATTCCAGCTTCACAGAGATACTGAATCTTACACAAGTATCTTGGTCCACATTGAGACAGGATTTTATATATACCTGGGGCTTCCTTTTGGGTATTACAATCCAGGCATTTAATTTCTCTTATCTAGAATGTAAGATATCTGAGCACTTACTCCCACATTTCGAACCCCACTCCCTAAAGAGATGGGTGACAAAGCTTCAGATTTTATGTTGCCAAGCTTTCTGAAATGCCCACGTCCCTCTTTAATTCTCAGCCAACGTATGCTGCTAGCTAAGCCTGAGTACTTGTAGCTTTGCTTCATTTCTCATCTGCTGTCATTCCTCCTCTTCTAGGTTAATTTCTTCCACCTCTCATTTCACATGCTAGTAGAAGCAAAATATCATCAGGCAGACATCACTGAGTATTTGTTTTTATCTCTTCAGTTTGGTTGGTTGCTGTTAACAAAATCCTCTCAGGGTAATTTGAGAAGTGTCATTTTACATCACCTTTATGCCCTCATATTCTGGAAATGAACTGTAAGAGAGTAATAAATAAATTCATACAAGATTGCTTTTTTTTTTTCCTCCCAACAGATTGTGTAACTGCTTGTTTGGCTTGGGGTAGTACATACAAAACACCCCAAGAAATACTTACGTAACAGAAAAAGAAGGACATACTCTAAAATCGTCTGTTAAGGATAGCGAAAATGTGTAGCTGCCTTGGCCTACATAATGAATGTGAATCTCTGCATGTAGGAACTGAGAAATGATGGGAGCAGGGATTTAGATATGACAGCCCTACCCCTATCCTGAGCGGACTACTCAGTAAGATTCACCTGAGCTGCCGGTTTGGGAGCAGGGCCCACTGCTTGTTAAAGCTGAGCTACCGGCTGAGCTGTGGGTTATGTGCTGGTACCTGGCCAAATTACATCGCACCTGTCTTTGCACTAAACCTTCTTGCTCTACAGACCACCTTGCAGAGGAGACCTGTCATTTTCAGCACTTGCCTGTCTTCTAAATATTTGTGCCAACTGCTGTGTTTCAAGTTTCCTTCAAAGTCTCACAGGACCCCATGACCCCATCTGAGTCATTGATGATTCCTCATTTGTAACTGTGGTTACAAAAAACTGCAGTCTCATATACCAAATGTTTAACCTTTTAAACCTGTATCAGTGACCGTAATATGTGGATCTTTTAACTGATCTCAAAACACTTCATGGAGTTCATCTGGCATTTGTTCAGTCTCTTCACAGATATTTGAAGGTCACTTAGAAGGACAGTGGCAGAAGTGAAAAAGAGTACACATCTCCTGAGTTCTCCAACTGTTAGGCATTCCCCATGAAAGGAAGATCTTTAATATCCACCTGAAAAGTCACTCAGAGACATGCAAAAAGAAAGCTCTATTTCAATAATGCCAGGGAAGACTAAAAGCTCTAATTATAAATGATGCTTCTTTCAGAACCAGAGAGCTCTGACTAAGGCCTGTTACTATACAGCCATTGAAAATATTTCAGGTTTATGAGCTCGAGCTGAGACTACTGACTCTTCAGAATAACATTTAGTTTCCAGCTAAAATATTTTGCAGCCACATAGGCAAAATTCTATCCAGAAACTTTATGTCTTCATACTTTGATGATACACAAAAGTCGTTACAGATACTTTATGTCTTCAGTTAGATGCAGTCCAGAATGGCAATAGGTCCCTTAAGCATATAACATTAATGCAAATTGTACAGTCCTTTCTGGAAATGCATTCTGTGTCTTATAGGGAGATAACTGAAAATTTGTCATAGAATTCCAGTCAAAGGACTTGCCATCCAAATTCTCCTTTTCTTCCCATGATAATGATCTCCCCCAGTCATGAACGTGTTATCTCCAGTGTGCTGCTAATTCTCAGAAACAAAGTTCCTGAATTGAGGAAATGGGGTGAGACTGAGAGAGTGAAGAAGCCCATGAATAAGAAACGGGCACTCTGAACCATCTGTTGTTAAAAGAGAGGACAGATAAATTCAGATTTATGCAGGATAATTTTAAGTCCCATCTCTAAATTGTGCTTGATGGTTCATATTGTTAAGAACAGACTTGTCCTCTTGTATGCAGTTAACGTCCTTAATTTATTTTGAGGATTACAGTTTCACAATTGCTAAGCGAATCACAGTCAGCAGATGATGGAAGTTGCATCAGTCCATGCTGTCCTCAAAACAGTGAAGTAACTGCTCCATTTTCTCACACCACTACAAAATATTTGAAATGTCATGACTTTGGTTTGAGGAGCTCTCAAATAACTGGAAAAAGATAGATTTCATAACTTTTCAAGTAACACTGAGGATTATTTTACCACTCTTATTACACACGTACTAGTGTATGTCAGTTTCTCTCCACTAAACCATAAGAAATCTTAGAAAATATGAATGCATGAGCACTAAAATGATATAGTCCATTCTTGGTTTTCTTTCCAGGCAATAGTGTTACTGACTCTACATTTTATTCTTTGACTTCTTTTTTCATTACTTCAAAACTATGAAGTAATACATCCCTGTCTCCATTTGTGATTTTTGAGACAATGGTAGCGTCTGGTCACTGTCCTGTATCATGTCCAGTGTTTTCTGAGGACACATTGGAACCACTGCAGATGCACATAATTTTAAAATACTTCAGGGATGCTCTCTGTACATCCAATATAGCCCTTTGTATTGCTCAGATATTTTCTCCAACAGGGGAGTCAGATGAAGACGAGGTAGAAATGGCAGCTCCAAATTGTTCGAAAAAGATATTCCCGTGTGTTAAAGAAAACTACTGTCAGTCTCTGAAGTTTTCCAACACATCTTGAGCCACCAGAAGGATGACAAAGAGACTTGTTAGAGAAAGAGATGACTTGCTATGCTGACTTATCAGCACTAATGTGCAAGTTGTTTTACAGGATGAAAAACCAGGAAAGATTTCTGTTCCCATTTCATTCTCCCACAAACCAATATTTGGTAATATTTGCATGAGGCTTCCTGCCAAAAATTAGCATTTCTGAAATAGGAACCTGACAAATGATACTAAAGTCAGTTAATCTCGACTGTATAGGAATATATAAACTTTGCATATATGCATATGTGCATGTGTCTGTGTATGTGCTCTGTGATTAAGATAGTTGAAAATTGCCAAGGAAATTCTATTCACTAAACTAGAATTGACCAAATGCATGCAACATTTGTGAGTTCCAAGTAAGACTAATTACAATACTCAGCTGGTTTTGAACAAATGAACGATCTTAACTGTTTGTTTTTCAGCTGCCAGATGGAGTGGAATAGTTTGTGCCATGCATCCAGGGACAAGAAAAATACCTAAAAATTCAGATTTATGGTTGATTGGTTTTGACAAGTACATTTTGTACCTCCAAACCATGTATGTTTGTAATTCCAACTTTCAAGTAAAGGAGAAACTGTTTATTTCCTCAACTCTCTCCTAAGGTAAGGCTGCATGATACAACTTTCTAAAACAACATACCGAACCAGATATTTTTACTGATTGAATTCTAGTTCACACTGTCTTGTATTTAACTGGTGGTATGCAAGAGTTTGAGCACTGCCTTAACTCCACAAATAGCCCTGTTGGCTTTTACTGATACCAGGGCAGTACAGTGTAAATAAGGTAAAAATGTGGGATTTGAGAACTGCTCACTGTTTGGGGAGGCCTTGCAGTGCTACCAACCATGCTTAGACCAGAAAATAGCAGGACCCAAAAGAGTTTATGAAAGACTATTTTGAAATTAGTGTTCTTAAGTTTGGAAGGAAGCATGGGGTTTAAATGAGGCCAGCTGGCAATGCTGCTGAAGTGCTTTTTACGTCTGGCTGGCATCGGGGAGCCGGATTGTGATCCCCCGACACAGCTGGACACCTTCTCTGTTTGCGGGGGGAGATGGCACCACATGAGGACTGAAGTGCAAATGAAGTTACTGCAGTCTGACCCTTTTCCTTGTATAATTAGGGCAATCAGAGGGGAACAATACATTTGAAGTTGCAGCTGCTGCTCCAGCCACATCCAGCTGATAGTTTGACACATCCATGAAAACAGCGTGTGTCATGACATTTGAAGACTAATAAGCAACCCAGGAAACTCTTCAGAATAAATTGTATGTCTGTGCGTATGGATCTACTCTTTATTTGTTTTTAAATAATTATGCATGTAATTCACTGATGTTTCAAATCCCTTTCCCCTCACTCCATCTACCAGCAGGAGCTTGTTATGTAAGAGAAGTAACAAAAAAAAAAAAAAAAAAAAAAAAAAATCTGTTTTTCACGTCTGGAGACTGAGATGTATACAAAATTCTACTATTATATCCTTATTGCTTGATAAGGACTTCAGCAAAATTTATGAAATCCACAAACATAAAAGATTTCATCCATCAATGATTTTACTGTGGTAGAGAACCATAAGCCCTATGAGAATGAATGAACAAATTAAATGAATAGTAATTATTCTGATATAAGTAGAGTCAGAGACAATCCTAATTTCTTTGCATTATAGGACCAAACATCTCTGAGCTATTCAAACAGAGAAATGAAACCTATGATGTTGAGAATCCCTGGACAGATGGGGGTGTCTCTCAGTATCCAGTGTTTCAAGCAAGATTTAAGGGTAAAGCTTAGTCGGCTTTATATTTGAAGTGTAGACGCAAGACCTGTCAAAAGAATTCTTATATGTATTTCATATTTTTCTATGATATCCGGTGTTAAAATTTTTAGCTCCAGACGACTGATTCCATTTATCCTAGTGAAATCTAGACTCTTTTCAATTAAATATGGATTGGTGTATACACATTTAACAAATAGAGACTACCTGAAAGTCTATCTCAAAATCACCACGAATCAAAATGTTTCTGAGGATTTTCTTCTCCTTTCACAAGGGAATAAATGGTTTATAATGTCTTCCTTCATCAATTTTTTGATATTATAATTATTTCCAATACCTATGAGCTCTATTCATCCTATACCTAAAGTTTTCCTTTTGCTTCTCCTTAGCCCCATTCCATGTGAGCACAAAACGGTCCGCGCCAAGGTTCACTTAAATTTGTTTCTTTGTGCCATCTGGTGGAGATTATTTGTAAATGCACAATAGCTTTGAAGTATTTCCTCGACAGTTTCGTTGCCAGGATTTTCTTTTTCTTTTCTTTTTTTTTTTTTTTCCCTGCATAACAGTAATGGCTCTGGAAGAACTTTAGCTAATGTGAACATTTATGTGTGTACCACTTAAACAGAATGCTAGATTTTTATTTCCTGCAAGAACAGAGAAGTGCAAAAGTTGAATTTTCACCTTGAAAGAAACAGTTTTAAAGCAGGGTGAAAAACTATTCCGTAGTTTGCAGACAATTCTGTATTTTGAGAGCTGTCACATTTACTTCACAGGGGTTTTCTGTAATACTACTTCTGGGAAACCAATTTATGGTAAATCAAAAATAGCTAAGGGTTTCAGGAGAACTTTGCAAAAGTCATCAAAATGCTAGAGTTGCTCGTTTGGTAAAAACTAAGCTTACTGTATTTCTTAGTTGCTTCAGAAAATTCCATGTAGAAAAATGTCATACAACTAAGTAAATTAATAATATATTGAAAATTAATTTTATGTAGCCCGTTGAAATATTTTTCTTAAAGTCACTTATACAGAAATAGTTGTTCTTCAGGCTAAACTTATCTTTTCAATTTGCTGCCATATTTGCACTTATGATTGGCACTTATATGATTTGCTCCACTTAAACCAAGCACATAGTGTATGTCTATCGCTAGTGGTCCCCACAAAACTACTTTATTGGCATAAGTTATTTTTATTGGTCATAACGTTTATGAAACTTGTTTTCTAATAAGAGAAGGGAAGGGTTCAAAATTACTTTCTTACACAGATACACACACAAAATCCTTCAGGATTTTCAATTTTCCTAAGGAATTTTCCCCTTGTTCACTTGGGTGACAACCTCAAGTAATATGGATATAGAAATTCAAGTTTATCTTGTAAGTAAAGTAATACAAAATCAATTTACATTATGATACTTCCAATTTTAAAATTAAAGAGCAATGAGAGACTTTAGAATGCAGTTCTCATTGAATTTAGTTATTTTCCAATGAAGTTTATAATTTTCAACTTAAATGAAAACACCTCTGTTTAGAGTATAAGCCTGCTGTGTATTAAATCCTGATTACTTTCTACATGTTCTGATCCTTTGTGTGAAAAAGTTGCATTTAGTTAAGATTTAACTTGGGCTTTTACAGCTTAGATAACTATTATACTGAAAGTCTCATTTCTGGGCATTCATTTCTGTTTAACAATTAACCAAGAATTACTTCACCAACTGTGTCCAATTTAGCTTTTGTGCCTAATTTCTAGGATTAAATTAAAAACAGATGGCCCCTGAGTGGTAAAATGAGCATAAATTAGTCTTATATATTGAAATTAACATGGCAAAATATTAAAATGAAACCAAAGTACATTTTAGGTGGTGCCTTGGCTTTAATAAAAGTTAGCATGATGGTGAGTGTAACTGAGCAATCTTGCACTGCGGGTCTGGAGCCCTAAAAATCCATCTGTCCGGAGAGACACTTCCTAGGATGTGGGGTACTTTTCCACAGAAATACACAGAAAGATGTTATGTTCTTTACTGCACGTGCCAATAAATCAGGCAGGAAGAATATTAAGATGTAGATATCTCCTCACATTTACAGTACAATTTAGGGGCATAGGGCCCCTAAATGATGCAAAGCAATTTAGGCACTCTTCTTTTTGTGCCCTATATGCTCTCACACCCTCAACTCCCCCTCAGCTCCACATACAGTCAGCAAAGAGCTCCCTATCTCAGCATGCAAGAACAAACAGAGCTTGAAAATTCAATTTAAAGAAAAGCTGTTTTCGTTCTCATTATTTTCCTAGAAATTCACTTTGAGAGGAAGGGAATTTCTTCCTTAGATTTTCTTCCTAGGATTTTGGCATAAGAGAGAGGCCTCCTTACTCTACATGTACTTCTTATGAGCAAGAGTTGGAACTTGCACAGACAGGAAGAGCTGCTTTTATGAACAAGTGGGATTTCTGTAAATATGGAGGGATGAAAACGTTCAACTCATTTAAGATACATTAAAGGCATAACCTTGCCTTTAGAGAGACACATAATTAATTTATAAGATGGTTTGGAAAGAGGGCTTAAATTATTAGGCAATACAAAACTTCTGTCATTGTGTTGTAACAGGTGGATGGCCCATCAATATTTCTTTTTTCTGAGGAACATCAAGCACCTTCAAGTGTTTCTGTTTTAGCTCCTGTCTTTGGAATGGCTGATAAGTATCTTCCATCTCCTTCCTCTAATTCATCCAGCTTCTCATCACTTGATATAGTAGTGACCAAAACGTTCTTCAAGACAGCTGTGCCTCCAAGTGCAAAGTAAATTATGCACAAAGATTAAGACAGTGAAATTCGAGCTGATTTACTGCTTTCTTCAAGGCTTTTGTTCAAAGAACTTCTGCTGACTGTGGGGATAACAAACTATCATTAGGCCACTGGAATTGTGTTAGAATTAACACTATGACCTCAAGTTCTGTTTGTCCTCCTGCCTGACTCTCACACACGCACAGAGAAATGTTTTCCTAAAAAAAAGTTATTCTTTTTTTATGCATGAAGATCAAATGGCATTGCTGAGCTCCTCACTGATACATCAGTGCCTATGAAAGCCTATGCTGCAGCAAAGCAAATCAAGAGGCACTAGCACTGTTTTACCCTCAATTACCCCAGACTTCTATGACAGTCTACACATAACCACTGTTTTCCTCTTCGACCAAGCTCTGACACAACTTGCCCAGCTGCATTTCTGTTTGGGCTCCCTGGCCCGGAGCCTGCTTTGCAGAAGGGTGTTTTCTGCCTCCCTTTCGTCTCAGCAATTGGTGCAGAGCACACTGCTGCTTGTGCAGGGTCATGGGAGACCCAGAGAAGAAAGAGGCTCAGGGAAACATCCCATGCCCGAGGTGGGCAGGTATGGAAGGAAAGTGCAGCAGTGCCCTACTCACCAGGCTGCAGCCTCCCTCTGGCATCCTACAGAGGAATGAGAGTCTGACCTTGGCCTTCTGAAACCAGGTCCCAACTCCACCAAGAGGAAGCTTGAATTTACAGAAAAACAAATTAAGGTATGCAAGAAATTAGGAAGCCTGGGAATCCCCCACAAATACTGATTTGTCTCTAAGATAATAAACTTGCCAGTCCTAGAAATAATATTTTTAAAGCAAAGCATGGATCACACATGGGTTCTGAACACAGTTTGTATACCTGAAATGCATCTGAACTTGCTATTATATTTAACAAAAAAGGATGCAGCACTGCATATATGTCTCCCTATTATCATGCTTGTTTTACAACTATGGCTAAAGCTTATTATTGAAAATTTAGGTTTCTGACATCTTTTAGTAGTCATAACACTTGAATTATACCCTATTAGGCCTGAAGGGATCTTTATGATTAACTTCACTGATGAAGAGGAATCGCATTAATTAAAAAAAAAAAGTACAAAAACCTCCCAAACCATTATCTAATTGCAAAAACCTTCCTAAATTAGGGATAAATCTACTGAAGCAAATTCAAAGAAACAAGTTCTTCCTTCTGGTGAACCTGTTTTGAACATACACATGGTTCTTTTCTGTGGTTTGATATGTATTTTTCTGTGAACATTTTGCCTGATGGGGTATTTTGGCAGAGGGGAGGAGGGTTTGTTTCATTGTTTTTCAATTCTTTTGCATCTCTGCTTGGTCTACATCCACCATATAATATGCTGTAGTCCTACAATCACAAGTTTGAGGCAGATATGTCTTTTCAGCTGGCTCAAAAACTCCTATGAATTGCGATGCACTGTCAGAGGTGAAATCTCCTAAGAGGAGGCTTCACTATTCTTATGAGAAAATATTAGCAGAAAGTGTTAGCAGGACCTAATCCCTCCAGCTAGATTGAAAACAGCAGAAGAAATGTTGTTACCTCCTTGATAAATCAAGAATGAAAGCCCCAAAGGACAGAAAGAATAACATCATGGTGTTTTTCAGATTGCACAAGCCTTCACTTAGATAAGAAATTCCAGGGAAAGTTGAACCAAGCATGGAGTATCAACAAATGCTTCGCCAGCACCCTTATGCAGACCTCAGAAATTCTGTCTTCTGAAAGCTTTCAAGGACTAGAGGAGATTTTTTTTTTAGAGGTATCAAAATGACATTTTAAAAGTACTAAAAATAAATGCTAATCAATTAGGAAATGGGAAAAAAAGATCTCCAAACTTTAGGGGAAGGACCCAGAAAGTGTGTTTATCTCCAGTGAAATGTATCACTTAATATGCTCTTAGGACACACTGAAAAATATTTAGAGCACTTTAAGCAAGTGAGCTAATGTGATTACACAGGGAAAAAATGACTGACACTTTTGTGTGTTTTTCCTTGAAAGTTATTTAATTTTCCAAGATAATGACTTTTTTTATTTAGTTCTGCTGGTACTAGCTCTAAGAAGCAATTATGAAAACCACATTTTATTTGCTATAATATCACTGGCACAGTACAGTCTGCCAAAGGACAGATGACAACAGGAAGCTTTCAGCAAACTGGTGGTTTAGTCATGAAGGAAATTTCTTACACCATCTAATTTTAGGCAACTTATTTGGGTACTGAGTGGCTTTAGACAAGCTATTCTAGCCCACAGGGGCCATAGTCCCCAGATCCTAACACCTAGCCTGAGAGGGACTGAGACAGCAGCTTTGCTCAAGCAGGCAGTAATAAGAGGGGGTGACAGGGCTGAGCCCCACAGCAGGGCACTGTCAGGACCAGAGGACCCACTGGCACCAGAGAGCAGGGAATGTCTGTGTCTTAGAAGGTCAGCCTTCCCAGGAAAAGTACAAGAGCTGCCCAGGAAAGTTCTTGAGTTCTTGAGTTCCTGAGCATCTTTAATAGATGTGTAGATGTGGCACTTAGGGACATGGTTTGGTGGTGGACTTGGCAGTGCTGGATTAACGGTTGGACTTGATGATCTTGAACGTCTTTTCCAACCTACGTTATTCTGTGATTCTAAGAGGCCATGTGAGCAGGCATGCAGCCACATGTTATTTGGCTGTGCTTCAGTTGGTTGCAGTGAGATTGTATTTTTCAGAGGCTTCATCTGGAAGCCCTTCCTGGTCAAAGAGAAGCCAGGACAGAAGGATGCAGACCCTGATAAACTCCTCACCTTCAAGTGGTCTTTAACGATACACCTTCCAAAGTACTTTTGAATTGCCATGTACCTCGGTTAATTTTGGAAAGCAAATTCTCCATAGGATGGAGTTCCCAAACCTCTCAAAAGCAGATATTCCCAGGAGAGAGAAAACAGGTCATAGATCTTCTTCCTGGCTGAAGAACCGTGCTGCAGGCTGTCAGCATCCTTCCCAGCATCAGAAAGGTTTCATTTCCATCTGAAAAACCTCACAACCACAAAAGGAGTGGTGATGTCTCTCCCCCATTCTGCCCTGTCTGCTTGCCAAATGCAGCTTGCTCTTTGGCATTTCTCAGCTACCCACAGAAGCAAAGTGACAGGTTTGTGCTCTGTCTGCGAGACAGACCCAGACCTCAAGCCTTAGCCTGTTGGCATGAGATGACAGGCCTCGTTGCTGCAGCATGAGAGAGAAGTCCTGCTCAGCTCTCTCAGGATATAGGGTGTACAACTTCAGCTGTGGTTGGGTTCAGATCTGCAGTAGTAGGCCTGGCTCAGGTGCCCATGGTCTGGAGAGACAGAGAATTTCACACAAACCCCTGCATTTGATGCCTGCACTCTTTCTCAGCATGCAGTTTTAGCTTGACAACATGAAGTGTGGCTTCTGAGGCCACCCATGCATTTTAT
>WEKY01052721.1:15570-27654 GCA_013390045.1 Picathartes gymnocephalus | reverse complement strand
GGGAGCCTGTGACAAGCACTGTGAAGTTGTCCCAACCTGCTTGTTGTGGCGTGGCAACGTGTAATCTTCTGAAAGAAACACTTTCATTTATATTGTTTAAAAATTCGAGTTTTCTCTTTTTAAAGAGTAACTACATTTAGTCCTAGAGTCCTCATAAATATATTGAAGAGGACATCAACTGCTTTGTATGCAGTAAGGATATCTAAAAATAACCAGTACTAAATCAGCTAAGGTGATGTACTACCCAAGTGAAGAAGCATCATGGATCACTCTGTCCAAATCAAAGGTCCACTACTGGTTTTAACTGCTCTTTTCTACTGTTTTACCTCTCTGCCTAATGACATTATTTCCTGCACCTCTGCTCCCATATTGCTTTCATACATCCATTTCTCATATCACTGTTTCTGTCTTCAGTGGAAATACATGGTCAGACTTTCAGTAACCTGAGACAATAACATCCAGAAGCTCCAGGAGCATCTGCTCTGTCTTTGCATTAAATTCACAGCTCATCCACAATCAAACAGCACATTTCCACGTTCTCACCTAGGATTTATGAAAATGGAAACACAGAAGCCCCAAGCAGGTACCCTTGCATCAGAAGATACTGTGTAAGTTCCATTTTCTGTAAGCACTGCATAAATCCCTGCTGTTATTTTCAACCACAAGAAAGAACATGTTTGTAAGGCAAAGTCATCACCACACCAAGCTGAAAACTCACACAAACTAAGGTATCTATATGACTTGTATGGAACACATCTCTTATCTTAAATATTACTGATTTTCAAGAGAAAATATCTTTAATTCTAGACTTATTAATACCTATCAATATGATACAAAACTGACATACACTATCAAAATTCAAAAAAAACCAAAGCCTGGGCAAGTACAAAGCTAGCATTTATTGGCATACCACCAGCATTTACAGCCATTTCAAGGTATAATTGGTGATAGTAATTGTAAATAAAGATAATAACTCTACTTCCAATGGTAAATTACTTTTCTATATTTCCTAGAGTGAAAACATTAAAATCTGCAAACACAGAGCTAACATCATCTTCTCTCAAAGAGACAAGAAAGCTAATAGTTATCTTCCCTGCTTTTCACTCTCATGCAGAGTGTTGACAAAAAAGTCAGAGGCAATGAAAATATTTAATGAGTATTTTTATAGTCACTGTAAGTGTGGATAGTGCACAATAAATAATTAAACACAATGGACAAGTATTATTATTATTCATTATTTCATAAGTAATTATTAATAATTATGAAAAAGGCAATGTTTGCTTGCTAAAGGAAAAAAACATTATTTAATGATCATTGCCAGTAATTTTGTAATAGAAGACTCCCAGTGCCTGTAAACAAGCTATATAACTGGTTCCTTGGTGCAGGAGGGAGATAGTGAAGAGATCTGCATATACTTACATAATTTTTACTGAAATCTATCATAGCTAAATTGTATTTAAAGCAGAATATCTGTACAGCATACTGCAGACAGGAACTACACATCACCTGTGCAAACCCAGAATCACTTGTCTGCACTTAATTTCCCTACCCTAAAGAGTGTAATGTCACTGAAGACAACAATCTAATATAATACATGGGTATCTATGATTTTCCTTATGCCCTTTCCCTCATCCTTCTGATAGCCAGGGAACATTTGGATTATATAATAAAACACTGTCTCTATCTGTAGCTATTTTGAAGACAGGGGAACATTGTAAAGCAGGTTTACATTGCCCTTCAGACTGATGTGGTAGCCCTGAAACATCCAAGCAATCACTCTTTCCAAAAGCAAAGAGGAGAGAGGCAAAGTGAGTACTGGCATTTCATTAAACTGTTAAAAGCCATGAAATCTTCCACTTTGCTACAATGTGTTGTCACTTATGATTTACATTAATACAGTGTAGTGTACTTTATCACTCAAAAACTATCATGCTATTTCTCTGCATTTCTTCAAGTTTGAGCCTGCTCACTCACTTTAATATATTTGAGACTTCAGTAATAAAATCACTTGAGACCAAGTGATATAATAAGAAACTCAAGTAGGCTTTCAGTTTTGAAGATCAGAGCATAAATTACACTTCTATCAAACGCATGGACCCAGAGAGCATGGTTTTACTTTTACCCAGCAACCAAACAAATCCTACGGCTGCATTAGCAGCTGAGGTTTCTAAGTCATTCAGTTCTGAAGTGAACTCCAAGCAGTTACTAAAAGCAGTTTTGGTCCATGCCAAAAGAATTCCTCTTTAAAGATACAAAAACAGAAATCCCATTTAAAATGCTCAAAAGAGGAACTCCAAACCTTCCTGGGTTGAACAGTGACCGGGACGCACAAGCACAGAATCCTTCAATGCAAGCTAAACCCTCCTAGACCTTCAAGATCCATGAAAAAAATACAACAGCTACGTCCCTCCCATTTTCAGCAGATTTCTTTTTGTTACTTTTGTTATCAGTAGTCCAGTAGCTAGCAGATAAACTAAATCAAACTTACTGTACAAGAGTGGACCAGGAAGCTCCAACAGACAAGCTATTAATCTCAAATATTGCCTTTCACATTTATTTGTTTTTGATTAAGAAAAAACTGTAGAGAATTCAGAAATAGTATTTAGATAGGACTCAGACTCCAGCAAGATTATAATGAACTTTTGAGTGAGTACTGCTACACACCCCAGAAAACTTAAACCAGTTCTTCCATTTGGTTTGGCAATGCTCTATAAGAAGAAATGTAGGTGAAGGGATGTGTATGTCAACTAGTAAAATTTTCTTGCTTTCCACAAATCTGCCATGTCCTAAGACAATTAATACACTTCTAGAGATGTAAACTTAGGAGACTTCACATAATATCAAGCTTAAAAAGCAGAAAAAGGGCTACTTTTCAAGTTATTTCCAGAGGAAATTCCTACCAAGCAAGTCCATGTAAGATCATTTACATTAAAGTGTTGCATTACTGCATTACAATAAAACAAGTATTATATGTAATGTATGTATACATTAATCTCATATATACACATATTTGCATATATATTGTGTATATAATTATTGAAGGTAAGTTACACAAAAACTGTATACATAAAATTGTAATTATACTTATTATATATTAGTATAAATAAAATTAGAATGTAGTTGGATCCTTTCAAAGTCTTCTGACTTCTTAAATCACCAAAGCTAGTTGTTCCAGCTCCACCATACCGGATGGGATGGGGTTTTTTTGGACTTGGTAAATAAACAGAAAACTGGTAAGGAGTAAATGTTTTTTATATTTTCCTTAAAAGGTAGAATGCATAACAAGTTTATCATTTCTTTGTAGCTGTATCTGACTTCTCTTTTCTTGCAACAGTGGAAATAACCCCTCACAAATGGAATTACTGTATTCTGAACCTCATTTCACATTTTAAACCATAGGTTCACATTACTACAGACACTACACGCATACCTTAAGTACAGTGAGTGCGTTGCATTCAAAGTAATCAATCTTGCACAATGAAACACATTAAGGAAAACTAGGAGGCTGACTCCAACATTTCTTTGTATTCAGTGTTAAGTTCAACTGCTACATGTAACTGGAAGAAGAAAGCCAGAGTAGCAAAAGAACAAGAGTAGCAGCATGAGGGCAAACCATCTGACAGCCGTGAGAGCCAAGAACCTTCAGTGAGGCAGGCTGCAAACACCCATGGTGAGGCACGGAGTAAAACTGAATGGGCTGATGCAGAAATGGATATTCACAATCTCAGCAGGGGTATGCTACCTCAGCCAACAGGGAAGTCGAAATCCATAGACCTTCCAGACAGAAGGGCCACCAGCACTCTCATGACAGCCTACATAGGGGCAGGTGACACAGCTTTCTTTGGAGTACTCCCAGTTAAATTTCATTTAGGTTTACACTCAATTATGTGCAGCCAAGGTACACATTTCATTTCTGTGGAACTGTATTTTTGTTCATCACAGCAACTGTCAAGAGGCTTGACTAATGCTATGCTTAACCTTTTAAATAAGATCTGTTAGGGGAAAAGAAAATGAGATAAAATACAGACAAGTTAAAAATTTAACCAACCAGGGAAAAAAACTATTAAACTGTAGAAGAAAAGGGGGAAATAGAGGAATTTCAAAACTTATCGGATGCAGTATAATTTGGAAGAGGTAATAAAGCTTATATATCAATACTGAGCACAGCAATAGGAGTAAACTAGTGAAGTAGACGATTTCTACCTCTCTGGTATCTGCCTACTGTGCAATATTTACTGCCCCTTCTCATTAACAAGGTTATTCTGAAACATACCTGTTCCAAAAGTTCCTTATATGTTATTTTCTCTTTGGTATTTGTAACAGGACTGTCATAAATAATGGCAATTTGGTCTCCTCGTCCATTCTCAACATGACGATCTACAGCATTGTAACAAATATTCAGCTCTCCTCCTACAAACCTAAAAGAGAAGTTTGAAGTATGTAATAGCCAGCCTTCCAAACTAAGAGAACTTTATAGCTCTTAAAACATTATACTCATGTCAGGAAGTCATTTTTTCTTCCATAACCTCATGATTTACTCAACAAGCTAAATACAACTTAGTGAAAATAAAGAAGTCAAAGTACTATATCTTAATTGACAATTGAATTTGCTAAACTTGGTCTTGGTTTAACTAACTTTGCATTAATCACTCCGATTTTTATATGTATGGTATCACAGAAAAAGCATAAATTCATTTAAAATAATCTGACATTATGAAAACATGTTACTATCCTACTTTGTAGTGGCACACACACATAACCTTTTCAAGGAGAACACGTTCAGGACTCAAAACAGTCTTATTCATCTCTTGACAATAACAGTTAAGCATACAAGCATCTACAACTAAATGAAAGTGACCCCAAGTTATAAGATCATATGATTATAATGCATTTCACAATGCTGTTGGATATCAGTGACTCAAAATTTTCTGTAAAGAGATATGAGTCATAGTCTCCTCAATAGTTAGACATTTACAGAAAATTCTTACCTTACAATTAAAGAAAAACATTTCACAAACTTAGTTTCACTTTTATAGTCATTTTACACAGAAAAAGAAAACTTAAGTGCAGCATAATCTCAAAGTACAAAAATACAGAAGGTACCAGATACAAAGACAATTCTACTTATTAGAAGATGACACAGTACCTAAAAATTAAAGTTCACACTAAACAATGCCCTTTTTGTTTGTTTTTCTATCTGAATGTATCTCTCTGCAGCAAAAATAGCAATATACAGACAATACACAGTTGAGAGTTTCCAAAAGGTTCTATGAGGACAACAGTACCAGTTGGGACCAGTTACAGTGGTAACATATTGTTATAATCCAACTAGAAATAACAGATGGCCTAAAGTAACCCACTACTAGTTAAAAAAAAAAAATATTTCCTTCTTCACTTTTCCTGTTTAGTAAGAACTGCTCTAAGTCAGGATATTTTATATATTACTTTTATATCCATATACACAGATGCTATGGGATAGTCTTTATTGTCCAAAAATGGCAATTATGAAATTAAAACCAGTTAGGATGTTTAGAATGCAGCTATCTTACTGCAACTCCTTTACAATGCCATTAATAAGGAGAACATGGGGGTCCATGAAAGTCACAAACCATTCTGAACTACAAAACCCTTCCCCTAAAAGGAAAACCACACGAACAATAAAGGATCTGGAATTGTTTCATATAATATATAGAAATTTTGTATTACTGTCATAAAAGTTGTGTAAGATTCAGATTTTTATAGCAAATCCCTGCAGAATGGCATGAACAAGAGAACACCGTACCTGGGCTATGCATATTCACTTAAAAATGGTCAAAACATGAGCAGGCATTCTAAAGCTACGTGACAACATCAACATGAATTTTTATCAATCATTTACAAACAAGTGTGTGAAAGAGATACAACTGTAGGTTTAATCAAAAACCAAGACTATCTGGAAGGTGTGGTGAGAGCTTTGCTACCCTGTTCACAAAGAGGTTCTGACAGGGTCAGAAAAGAAGAGCTGTACCTACCATAACTGCAAGAACTTGGCCTCCCTACTGTCACCCAAGGACATGCTCAAATTCTGGCTGACAAATAAAAGCTGCTTGGCTTTGAAGAGCTGCCCTGTGCCGCTGCAAGTTTCTGTTCCAGTGATTCTCATATAGATGAGCACCTGTGAGGAACTTCAATTTGCATGGGTTGAGCTGAAAACGAAAACCAGCCTGAAACCAGGACCCTTGCTATGAGGACATCAATGAGATGCTTCTATTTCAAACAGGGGTCTAGAATCAGGAAGAAAATATTCCAATAGACTACAGAAAGATCAGAAGTGGATCTGCAGGATGTCTGCAAGAACTACCAGTAAGTCTTGCCATAATAAGCAGGACTCTAAAATGCTTATCTGTTGCTAACCAGATAATTATCACAACACATTTACCCAACTGAATCCAAGACTGAAGAACCTTATTGTACGCTGTGTTCTTAATGCTGACAATTTAATAACATAAAACAAATGGAGCAGAGGAAGAGTAAAACAAATAAGAGTACATGGTAACAACTCTAATACATCAAAGAAACTACATTCAGTTCAACTCTTGTTGAAATGATTGTCTACTGTCTACTGGTGCTACGGTGGAAAAAAAAATGACAGGGTTCTTACAGTCAAAAAAATCACAGAACTTTAAACTGGCTATAGTCAAAACAGCTTGCTCCCCAGCAACATTTTAAACCAATATTCTGACAATACCTACCCATCCTTCTAACCTCTTTTTTTTCCATACATCCATGAAAGCAGCAGCCTTTGATACTCGACATTATGTCAGATAACTTAGATCTAATAAGGCATCTTCTTACTAAGTGATTCTGTGTGAGTCTGATTACCTACAGCAGGACTCTCTTGAACCTCTCTGCTTACAGCAGACACTTAGAACATATGGGCTCTTTGTGACTGAGGTTCAGCACCTCCCATCTCGCACCAGCCCTGAGGTCTCAGAGTTTGTTATTTCACAAACAGTAATCTCAAGCACATGCACTTACCTCTTAAATCATACTTTAAAATTACTATTTTATATTAACATTTAAGGAGTAGAACTAGAAGAGAGCTGATCCTCATGTTTTATCCTTGGCAAGTCAGTCAGGTCTCCCACACAAGACTCCCAACACATAAAGCTTAACATCTCCCATCCATGGCCTGGAAATATTTTTTAATGCATTTGGTATTACTTTGGGTGTGACAACAGCCTATTTGATAATAACGAAACAAGTATAGCATTGAAGAAGGCAACACATAATTATGTTTTAATTCACTCAAATATTCAAGGATGGAAGGAAGGAGAGAAGGAAGGAAGGAAATGCTCTGAATAAAGATGGCATATATGCAAAAGGAAACACTACATTAATATTTTGCACCATATCTTTTTAAAAAAGAATATTGCTAAATTTCTTTCATGCCATGCAGGGTACGTATACTTCTCCAAACTAGGTTCCCAGGGATCAAGTAGATTTTATTTGTTTAACTTTTTACATGAAATGAGAGTAGAAGCTGAATAAAATGTTAGACAATATTAGATAATTTGAGATATTATTATGTAAATTCATCCTGTCACAGTTTTAGAAGTGTAAGCAACATCTGAATAGCAATCTGGGCAACATTTCCAAATTTCAAAGCGGATTATACATTGCACTTAATGTCTTAGCATCAGAGAAAAAATGTATATTGCAAAATTGCCCTCTGTCTGCACACGTTAGAGAAAACTGTTTCCACATTCCTAAATAAACACTTGTTTTAATCCTTTTAACTGGGATTCCACAAGATTCCAAAATAATCTGCTCAAGTGTTTCACTAACTTCAGCAAGAAAAAGATTTTTCTCTCTAACATCCAAAGATTATGTTTCCAATATTGCAATTGAAAACTTCCAGTTTTAACCTGTTCAACTCGAGGAAGTTTTTCTTCAACTTCTTTGCCACATTCTATGTGTTTTAAAACCCAGGTCTCCGTTTTGTCTTTTACACCAAACAATTTCAATTCCTTCATCCTTTTCTTGACCAATCAGGCTTCGTAGGTCTAATTATTTTTCATATAGGCAAAAACAGATCTTTTGTGCTGTATCAGCCACTGATGCAGTTTAGGACAGTACCTGGGATTACTGCTTCAAAAAAACAAGTCAGGGGATGGGACACTGATCACCTACTTTCTGGAGATTTTGCAATCCACTAACATAATATTGGTTTTTCAAGTGGCACAGAGTGAAGAAAACACACTGGGGCATGTAGCAAGTTTCTTTCATGCTCTTACAGTATTTAGAGAGGAAGAATTGCCTTACAACTACATTTTAAATACAATAACCGCCTCCTTCAACTTCTTCAATTGAAGTAAATTACATTGGAAAATATACAAAAAACATCTGTTTCTGTAAGTGTCAGGTTTTGCAACCAAAAGCAAATATATTGAAAAAAAATTGGTATTTCCAATTGATCTAATAAAATGTCTCCAAAAGAAGAAACAAATTCTAACTCAAGGAGCGCATATATGAACTTCTTAATACTATTTTTCAGGTCTCCATTAACAGCTTCCACAGTAAACCTCTGACCCTGAACTCCATCTTTACCCTGTTAAGCCAGCAAGCTAAGTTTTTGCTTGGAAGCCTGGCCTCTTTCTCAGTTGAGTTCCATTCTCTGTTTTCTCTTCAGCCTGTCCTCTGAAAGACCCTCTTCTATGTTCTCTCTCTCTTATATTCAAAGAACTTGCCCATCTGTCACCCTGCTGAGCACACTGACTGCTGGTAACCATTTGGGACTTCAGAGGCATTTAAGTACAACACTCTATCACATACAGCCTGTTATCACTTAAAGTGAACTTAAAAAAAGAAATAAAACTGCATGTCGCACATTAAGACATTTATTTACAGAAATTTGAATTGCTTAAAGTTTTATAATCCACAGAGCAACAGGTACTTGGCATGCAAACAATTACAACCTGATGCTGAGTCTTCAGACTTGCATCTTTGTATAATGCCACAGAATCACAGACTGGCTTGAGTGGGGTTGGCATCCCACTCATAAGCGGAAGGCAGAACCTAAGATTCATAAATACTCATGGTGAAAAAGAATGACAAAACTCAGTGGGTCTGCAAAACTTACAAGGTTTTATTAGTAAATTTCACCTACTTTGTATGGAAATCGGTATAAATTAGTCCCTGATACCCTAGTATAAGCACATGGCAGGTGTTTTGGATAAAGGTATGGTGCAAGGTAAAAGAGAGATGAAATAAAGAGGGGGAGAGAGAAAGAAAACAAGAATGAAAAAGAGATCACCAGTCCTGGCTCCAGTGTTGATCAGCTGATGGGCTGTCCAGAGACCTGAGGCACACGGGCACCTGAGCTTTGTGGGGGTACCATTTTATAGATAGGTTTCTTGCTTTCTATGCAAATTAATTATCATGCATGGTCCATTCTTCTAGACCTTTCTGAAAATGGGTCAAAGGGCTTTGGCAGTCTTCAGTGGTCCTGATCCCCCTACAGTCCATGCCCAATTCCCAACCTTCTTCCTGCCCTGTACCACATTGTACCTATCTTCAGGAGCTAGAACAAGGACATTTATCCCAGAAAATTGCAATCCTTGGTTGGCTCCACAGATACCTGACTATGGGTGTCTGAGACATACACATTACCCCCCTTATCTTCTAGGCCTCTACAAGGTCAACCTGGAGTCAGTAGACCAGGACCATGTCTAGATGGCATTTTAATATCTCCAAGGATGGAGATTCTACAACCAGCTCTGTGCCAGTGCTCAGTCACCCTCACATTAAAAAAGTGTTTCATGATGCGTAAAGGGAACATGACTGCTTTAGTTTGTGCCCATAGCTTCTGGTCCTGTCACTGGACATCACTGAAAAGAGTCTGGCTCTGTCTTCTGTACAACCTCCCTTTAGGTATTTGCCCACATGAACAAGATCATTTCAGCTTCTGCATACACAGAGGAGGAAAGTGGCAAGTTAAAAAGTGAGGCTAGAAAAGAGCTTGGAAGAGAAGTCTAACTTCAGACCATGAAGCATACATTTTTCCCTCTCATAAGGTGAAATAACTTCCACCTGAGAAGTAATGCTTTACAAATGCCTAACTCTGTTACTTTAAACAAGCAAGCTTATCCTGCTCAGCAAATCAAATCACACTTGTTTGACAGAATCTGACAGCAAAACTATGTTCATTTGCATGTATGATATTCTCATTCCTTAGTCCTTCAAAAGTAACCATTGTACTGATTTCATTTTACTGTTTGGGAATGCCACAGCCAATGAGCTTTACTGGTCTTTAATCACAGGATCACAGAACCAATTAGTTTGGAAAAGACCTTAAGATCAAGTGCAACCATTAAACACAGCATGGCCAAGTCCACCACTACACCTTGTCTGTAAGTGCCACATCTATGCATCTTTTAAATACCTCCAGGTGTGGCAATTCCTTCACTTCCCAGGGCAGCCTGTTCTAATGCTTGACAACCTTTTCAGTGAGGAAGTTTTTCCTGATATGCAATATTCCTAATATCTAAACCTCCTCTGCTGCAACTTGAGGCCATTCCCTCTTGAGGTCCTATCCCTTGTTACTTGGGAGAAGAGGCCGGCTCCCACCTGGCTACAACCTCCTTTTAGGTAGTTATAGAGAGCAATAAGGTCTCCTCTGAGCTTCCTCTTCTCCAGGCTAAACAACCCCAGCTCCCTCAGCTACTCCTCTAAGGACTTGCTCTCTACACTCTTGCCTAGACCCTAATTATGCAGGCAATCCTACCTGGACTTTGTCAATAGTACCATGACCTCAAGATCAAACTCTCAAGGACCCTATCTGTCCACTGTTACACAGACCATCATGGCAGGGAGTTACTTATAATTTAGCTTAAGACATATAAATTTTCACTACTAGAGGCGGCAAGCAATTATATCAGACACCAATAAGAAACCAAGCTCCACTCCAGCAGTTCTATATATTTTAATTTGCACAGATTTGAGAATTATTAATATTTTAAATTGTATTTTTAGAATTATTAGCATTTTAAATCAAAAATGAACCAGAAAAATACAAAAAGGGCAAAGAACATTGATGTACCAAAGAAAGATGACCCTTATGCTACACTGCCTTTTATTTTCTGCATCAGCTTCTTCTTGAGAAAAGATCAAAGAGCACAATGTAAACTTGCTGAAAAAGAGGTAAATGTGGTAAACACCAAATTTTCACAGTACACTACCTTTGAGAAAGTATTGGAAATCCTATCCAGTAATTTATAAGAAGGATATCATATTCTGAGGGTAGTTCACCATTCACTGATGAAGATATATATTACACCAATGCCTTTGCCAAACATTACCTTAACCACAACATCTAAGTTATGGTTAAGATCTACTTAGACAGTATCTGACACTAAACAATCCCAAAAGTCACAGTTTTTATACACCTGTGTTTTCGTATGCCTGCCTCCCCTGGCATCCGAAGCCGGTTTTCCCACGTTCACGGCAACTTGTTGCCCATTCAGACCCAAAAGGGGTTGGATGGGGAGCATCAGGTGCACTGATCCACATCATTCAGCCACACATGGACTCACACACGCACATGTCACACCTGCCAAAGCGCACGCTAACACGCCCCCACCCCAACACGCTCATCCATGCCGCTTTTAATCATTAACCAAATGTAATCATTTAACTCCTTCAAGCTCCGCAGCCGTATCCTCCAACAGCGACGGCACACCGACCATCCCAGAAAGATGCTGGGATAGTTCTGTGGTGAGCACATGACCCCCAACCCAGTACACCCGCAGCCTCCCAGGCAGGCAGCCCTCCCTCCCCGCTACAGCCGAGCTGTGCCGCCCCGGCCCCGGCCGTGCCCCAACCTCCGCGCCGCGCCGGGGGCACTCGGGTACTCACCAGGAGGCGCTCCCCAGGCTGCCCCTGTCCAGGGTCCGGACCCAGGGCTTGTACCACTGGATCTGCTCGGCGACCTCTCCCCAGACCTTCTCGGGCTCCGCCAGGCAGGACCGAAAAACTTCCTCGTACTTGCCCAGCGCCCGGGAGGAGGAGGCGGCGCGGCCGCCGGGCGGCGGGCGGGGAGCAGCG
>WEKY01052721.1:778-15297 GCA_013390045.1 Picathartes gymnocephalus | reverse complement strand
GCCGGGCCGACCTGCCCCGCCCGCCCCCCGGCCCTGCCCCCAGCCACCGCCCTTCGCAGCTGCCGGGAAGCGACGGCAGCAGGGCAGTGAGGGTCACTTCAGCCGTGGCTGCAGCCGCGCTGAGCGGGCTGGGTGGTGGCCGGGGCCGGGGCGGGGGCCATGACGGGGCGTCCGGACCCGTCAGCGCTTGGCAGCGACCGAAACCGGGGGAGAGACAGAAAAACGAGACTGACACTTCAAAGTATTTGTGACTTAAAGGTCTGGATGACGCGTAGCCAGAGTACTCCTCAAGTATTTACTTTGAAAGACATTCTTGCTTTGAGAAACTTCCCAGTGATAAAATGAGGCATACTATTTGTGCCACAGGAAAAAAAAAAGTTCATTCTGCTTTCCAGAAGATCTCTATCATCGGTAGTGGATCTTCTGTTTTGCTCATTATGGCATGTATTTAGAAATCCTTCCTGAGTTTCAGTGATAATGTTTCAGAGTATTAAAATGCACAAGTCAGCAAAGACATACACCAGCTTCAAATGTTATTTTATCACTTACAAAATTATTTTTGTGGTTTAATAGGCGTATCTATTACAGGTTTCTCAGGATATTCTTCCTGCAATCACATTATAAAAATGTTGTATAGCAAAGAGGAACTCTATAATGTGTTTTATATTCGTTAATAATTTAGGCACCTGTCTCCTGATTGTTGTTGTTATGTTCTTATTGCACTAATTCAATTTATCACAATACAGGTAAAGGAATAAGGGGATGAGAAGAAATAGACTGTTTACCCACTACAGTAGGTTTAATACACTAAATCAGTGTATTATCCTGGCTCAAAATACATGAGGGGTGGAGTTCAAGTTCATCAGAAGTTTTAGGTCATCTTCAAAATCCCTAATTGTCTTTCAGCATAAAGACTGGCTGCTGCTTCTGTTTCTGAGGCCTGTATAATTAGCTCCCAGAGCTACCCTTGGCCCAGTGCTGTGTGAAATACCTCGCCTCTCTCTCCTCCCCATCTGTGTCACAATAACATACAGCCCTAAGTAGCATAATGGGATGCCCAAAAATGCTCAGTCAGAGACTTATTTCTTAAAAAGAAGTTAAAATGCCCAAAACCTCAAATACCTGATGGACTAAGTAGACTTTTAATGAAAGTTCCCTACTTCCAACTGAAGGCTACAGCATGCCAACAAAGCAAGAAAATAAAAAATAAATTTTAAAAAAAGTACTTGTTCTCAAATGTAATAATTTTATTATTACTTTTGAGAACCCTGCTTCCATCCACACTTTCATCACTTTGACAGGACTTTTGCTGTCAACAGAGTTCACTAGCCAAAGTTTTAAAATAAAAATAAAGGGAAGCTTGCAGACACTGTAAACACTGTTGACACCATCACAGCCCTGAAATCAGATATCACTGCAGGATGCTCTGTAGTGCATGCATTGTACAAATATGCCTGAAGAACACAACTTCCCAGTCAGGTCACACATAGTTGATCTCAGCAACTAAAAACTATCCCCAGAATTATATTTTATATTTCCAATCTTCATAATGGATTAGCTAATTTTGACTTAAAAGAACAATTCTGATTGAAAATTATTACAGATTCACGATTAATTTTGTGTGTGTGTGTGCCTGCTCAAAAATCATCATACACAGCCTTAGACTGATGTTCACAATCCCACTGTGTGGCTGAGTCCAGTGCAGTGACTGTCTACTAGAGGTGTGCAACTGGTGGATTTAACAAGAGGTATCAGTTGACCCGGCCCAATTTATGAATCCTACTTGCCCAACTCAAATTCTCATAGAGGTACATTATCCACTCCCAGAGTAACCCTTCATACTAATTGCCTTACAAGCTGCCTTCTATGGATCACCAACCCCGCGATCGATGCCCATCTACCTAGGAAAAGCCCTACAGCAATTGCATGCAGCCGGCCTCTGGGTGGTGATAGCAATCTGTTTCTGAGCTGGAACATCGCCCTTTTCCCTAAATGGGAGAAAACTCTGGAGGCCAGGCAAGCTAAAATATTCAAGTATATGTAATAGGCTAGTTGTAGGCACTAACACTGAACAAAGTAACCTGAGCTTCAAACACCCAATGTGTCTGGTGATTCCTAATATTTCTTGTGGTATTGAAGAGAAATGCTATTTTTCCACTCTGTCCATAGTGTGGACATAAGGAATTTGCACAGAACAATAAACACTGGTATTCATTTTGAATATATGTCCTACTAGAAATGCTACGCTACAGGTGTAGGGGATGAACTTAATTGGAACAAGAAGTGCATTAAATTCTTATTTTAGCTAGCATCCTACTAATGGAATGTCTCCTGAAAGAATGTTTCTAATGAGTATCTGTGGAACATACTTCATTAATTACACTCATCACACCTCATACAGATAGCTAAGAAGGTAAAGAAGGGATTGCTGATTCTTGCAACTGCATGCTATTAATTTAGAACTGATTAATTTTCCCTCTAAGGACTTTTTTTTTTTTTTTTTTTGCAAAACGTGATGTTCCTGAAATTCACACTCTACAAAGAATTTTGAAGTAATGTCAAGTGATGTGTGTAGCAATTACCCTTGTAGCTGTAGACTTTCGTGAGAGACATATGTATGTTTCTAGGCATATATCTAGCAAAGAACAAATTATGAAACATGGCCTGGTACTTCTGCAATTGCAAAAAACATCTTATCTGAAGCCTTTATTTTGTTGAAAAAGACTTTTTTCCCTGCAACTACATCCTTTAGTGTACGCCATGCATGTTTGAAAATACATGTATCTTGAAAATAGATTAGCAGAAAAGTATTACAGATATCCTCATGTATACAAAATCCTTTGACTGTCCTAGTGCACAACACTTTGGTAATTCAAATTTCAGTTAGAGACCTTTCATAAGCACAAAGTGTAGTTAGAGAATTAGTATGTATGTTAAATTACTTTGCTCTGATTCTGTACCACCTTTTGTCCAACCTTTAGACTGTATCTGTCTCAAAACACTGCTAGTCTTGTATGAATAAGTTTCAGAGTCCTCTATATCACTTACATCCAAAAAGTAGACAGTCACAGTTTTCTAAAATATGCAGTAGTGTGCAGAGTTAAGTTCAAGCCAAAATAAACTTTTCTGTTTTCATGAAAGGTGATGGAAATAGTATCAGTAACTATCACTTTCTAAGGCACATAAGTAGATATAATTATTATTCCAGTTTAATATCCAGTCTTAGAATATTAAACATATCACAGCATTTTTGAAATCTATTGAAACTTTTTTACAAAATTCTAAATAATTAAATTATTGCTTGAAAAAAAAATGTCCATGGTCGACCACCCCTCTGCCCACCGAAGTGCTGGGAATTCATGCCTTTCTGTTTATTTCTGTCTCTGGCAATGAGTGTTTGGTGTGCTGGGAGATAAATGATGAGGGCTTAGAAAAATGCTAAAATATCTGTCTCTGCAGGCAGAAGTCACTTTTTACAGATTTCTGGGAAGTGCTGAAATCAAAGTCTGACTCAGTCCATGTAAAAATGAGTTAGAGATCCTCTGGGATGTCAATGTGATTCTAGTTTCAATTATTACTGATGCTATCATTTGGTTACTCCCTGAGGAAGTCTTACAGTTCAGGAGAGCCTGTATTTGATTCATTTTTTTTCAGATCTAAATTCTGTTTCTGAAAGTTTCTTGGGCTTTGAAAATGTGAGAAACAAAAACAGATAATTTAAAGATTTCTTTATTTAAAAACAAACCAAAACCAAAACCAAACAAACCATCTAAAAACAAACTAAAACCAAAACAAAAAAAACCAACCCCACATTATGTCATTACCCCACAACAAATCAAGGCCATGAAAGCAAAATATTTCATGCAAAAGCAAAATTTATGATAAGTTCTTCAATATTTAGGCATGCTAGAGGAAAGAGTCCATGGTAAATTCCATGTAGAATTTTAGCTTCTGCTTTGCATTTCTGCTGTTGGGGATTTAAATTGCAAATCTGATGTAATTTTGATGAAGACTGTCATTGAACTTTGAATTTTAGGTAATTCATGTCCCTGAGCTGCCCAGCTTCCTGAAAGTTCCAATTATTGATTATTTGTCTCTACAAGAGTAAAATCTGCTGTTTTATCCAATGTTATTCCCATGTCTTTCATATGCTTCTACCACTGTTTTCCAGATGACTACACCTGAACCATCACAGGCAAAAGGACTGTAATTACAAAACTTTCAAAATTCAATATATATTCTTTGAAAGGGACAAAAGGACTTCAGGGATTGACATTCTCATTGATGTTTCTTTTGCACTTGATAACAAAAATAACCATGGATTTCACAATTTTTTTTACCCAGAAAGTTATCTTTTTCACAGAACTAGGAGAAATTCCATTAACCCTCAATCTAAGTGTTAATGTCAGTATTGTCATAAAAAATCATTTTTAAATTACCTGTTCTATAAATATTTCTTATCAGCAACACTTTCTGAAATAGAGAATACAGCCCAAGGAATATGGAGAAGTTAGACAGTATTGGAAGAACTCTATGTTTAAAAATTACAATAAGTCCTATTTTCAGCCTTCAATGACTAAGATAAAACAGGAAAGCTGATTTTTCCCAGAATATTCAGGCTTGACTAGAACAAAGGTACAGTGATTCTGTTTTCTGTCCTGGAGGGATGAGGAGGGTGAGGGGAGATACACCTTGCATGCAGGTAAAGATGAAAGTTTGAAAAAAAGAATCAAAAACAATACCTAAAATGTATTACTGAGCTGCTTGC
Source organism: Picathartes gymnocephalus (assembly GCA_013390045.1). Taxonomy (NCBI): domain Eukaryota; kingdom Metazoa; phylum Chordata; class Aves; order Passeriformes; family Picathartidae; genus Picathartes; species Picathartes gymnocephalus. The sequence goes on along the minus strand of WEKY01052721.1, from coordinate 10,529 downwards.
ACACTCAAAGTTCTGCATTTCACATGAGATCTGTGGGTGCACGAAGAGTGCAGAACTTGCATTATTGGCTGGGCTAAAGACTCATTGGACACCCTCAGGAGCACAGAGTGAAGTTTAGTATTTATCTCATTTTTTGTCACATCCCTTTGCAAGAAGCTGTCAGTCATGTTGCCAGGGCAGCAGATTTGGCTAGAAGCCTGGCCCATAGCCAATTATCATACCAGCACATACTGAAAGGCCTCTTTTTGTATAACCAACATCAACTTAATCTGCTCCATTTCTGGTCATGTCCCGAAGTTTCATTTTTGCAAATTCTCAGCAGTTGCTGGATTTTATTCCTGTGACATATTTCATGATCCGTATTCCACTACATGCCTATTCACTCCATGACAAGAAGAGTTAATGTTCAAACACCGTAGTGATGTGCTGGTTTAGTTCATCTGCAGAATTGTCTTGCAAACAAACAAGAAATTGACACCTAAATTGACTAAGTGCAATTTAAATATCATATTTAATTGCAACTGTCTTTTATTACTGTGTGCTATATTTTTAGGCATGCAGGATCATCCAGAGCCATACAACAAATAATTCTGTGAATTTTTTGAATGATCTCACTTTTGAGTGGCTCTGACTGGTAAAGAATGGATGATATTTCACAGCAGCTCAGGGAAGAAATAGTAGCTGTCACTCAGTTTGCCCCAAATAATATCAGTAATAATCTCTGAAAATAGATTTTTCTATAGCTCATCTTGCAAATTAGCATGTCACAGGATTCCTGAAGAATCTAAATAAGAAAAATAGGCATGAATTCAGGCCCAAGAATATTGTATAAAGCAGAAAAAATCTTAGTGGTAAGCCAGCAGCAAAACTGTGTGCCCAAATACATTCAGTGAAACATTCAAATCCTCACTTTCTCATGGCCTCATTCTTTTATGGTGCTGAAATGGGCTGCCAGATGTTCACATTTGCACCCTCGGAAATCCAATTCCAGAATTAAATTCCTTTAGTTATTTAGATTGGAAGGTAAAATCTTAGACTTACCAAATTTAGGCCAGAAGTCATTGATTATAACAGAGCAGAGACTACATGCCCACCACCAAGATACTATTTTTTTATTAATTTAGAGTCTCAGTAGTTATTTTTACCAGTGTAAAATGAGTACAGCAGATTCATGGAGACTAACCCAACTTTTCACACATCAAGGAGAAATTCAATGTCAAAGGCAGTGAAGAACCTTCTCCCATCATGATAACCTCTGGAAGGTCTATGGAACTGGAAAAAGACAGGAAAACCAATTTCTCTTTTAAAGCAGTGTCATTGAAGTGGATGTCAATGAGGCAGACATACCAAATTGAAACCTGGTCATTTGTCTTATCATTGCTGTCCTATTTTTCTTCTCCAAGCACCCTTAAATTTACTCAAAGCAGATATGTGGTTCTGATTCTTAAGGGTCAAAGGAAGGAATTTCCACATCCACACTGCATGTTCAAATATTTGCTCACTTCTGTCATGGGAAAGCATTGAATGTCTTCTGCGTATGTGTTTTAGGTAGTGTACAATATTAGATCTTCAGGATTTATTTTTCTGTAATAGCTTTAGGGGGCTTATACTCAATATTTCTGCTCACTGGAATAGCTGGGTTACTTATAAACCTATAGGACATTCATCTGGTTCTTCCTCAGTTATCCAGTGTGTTTATTTGGAATTATCTAACAAATTATATTTTATTGTGTAATTTAGTAGCAGAGGCTAAATTTCCCATTTATTTTGAAGATATAGCTCTCTATTGAGAGAGCTATGTAGTTGTTTCCACAGCCTTTGAGAAGACTGAATTCATGAATATTTGTGTGAAATGTTTAGATATTCATTACAGGGGACAGCTTAATCATCCAATATGAGCCTGGGAATTTGTTATCATTATAGAACCAAGTCTTATGGACTACACCCAAACAGATTGTTTTATTGGGCGTCAAACATCAAAGAGACCATTAAAATTGTTGTGTCTATGTATAATAGTCTCTAGAAACTAGACTCCAAAGTCTGATTTCTTGGCCTCTGGGAATATTATGCTAGATAAGCCAATGTCCAGGCTCTACATCTTGTGGTGAATATAAAAAAGTTCTCAAGTAAAACCTGATTCTTTACATTTCAAATAGACTTGGGTTTCATCTCATAAAAATTTTACATGCCCTCATTAACGGCTGAAAATTATTTTTATATGGAGTTAATGCTTTGATATTTTAAAAAACTCTCTTGTAAAAAGCCACCCTGAAGGATGCTTCTCCCTCTGTGGAACACTATGATATTTCATATGAAACAAACAAAAAAGCATCCTTCTTTGTAACAATTGGAAAAGCCAGATGGAATCTTCTGTAAAATTCAATTCCCAAAAAGCTGACTGTTGTGGCATGGGGGTGGATGGTGGATGCCACAACTCCCCCAAAAGTGTCTCCTCTCAGAAAGCCACTCCAGTGGGCACACAGACAGTCACTCTCGTCCACTCACACACACCACAGAGAGCTCAGCCAACAGAGGGCAGGAAGGCTCTTTGTATAGAGTTCTAGCAAAGGTTTATTGCTCCATGCGCCAAAGGGATCCAGGGACAAAGACAGATAATCAAGGCAGTGCATAGCATTAAATATGGGGTCACAGGCAAATAGTCAGCAGGTACAGAGGTGGTTCGAGGGCAGGACAGAGGCCAGTGACCTATGGGGAACCTGAGGGTGGACAACCAGCCTACCACAACCAATGGGGAAACAGAGAAAGAAGAAACCTCTAGAACTAAGGACAAATATGAACAATTAGAAGTGGGCAAAGCCCAGGCCAATGGAAAAAACAAAACTGAAGTAAATTAACATACCGCTGCAGAGCACCATGGGGGAAGTCTTTTTTCTCACCATAAGTGAACAAGCATTCCTGAAGGCTTTAGCAGATTCTTCCAAGGCATTGCCCTGGGAGCTCCCCTTATAGGCTGAACAGCCTTCACAGCTGACCTATTTTTTTGACAAATAACATATTTAATAAAGGAAATTAATTCACAGGAATCTGGTTCTCCTGTAACAATATTTGCTCACTCTTTACACCATTTATGGCTTGCTCTATGTCTTCTTTCCTTTTAGTTAGGTAATAGATAAATATAGACAACAAAAGCTAAGATCCTCTCATTCTGGCACTAACAGATCCAACAGTAGATAAACACCATGAATAAAATAGAAAATTTGCTATTTCTGCTTGCTAACAGTACCATAGACAAATATCACAAGGTTCAGTATTAATAATTATACAAATGTAGACCCTGTGAGCTACACAATCTCTGACCAACCTGAACTACTTTTTAAAATGTAAGAAAGATCTTGCTATAAAGAATATGAAACTATTGTGGATATTTTCCAAGTCTTATTTGATCAGCCATTAGTTTCTATTTCTGGTAATCAAGAATTCTGAACACTAGGAAAGACAATGAATTACCAATTCAAGTATTCTTCCAAAGCTAACAGCATGGTTTAAAAAGGTTAACATTTTTAGGACAACTGTCATATGGTTTTCTGTTCCATCACTAGCTAGTTTGTTATGGGGTATTACCAATCTTAAAAATCTTCACATCCAAGAATCCTCATGTTTAGGAAAACATTCCAATCATATAAATTTCTTTAGATTCTAGTAATGCAACGGCCTGACTAAACACAAAGGATAGTAAAACATATGGATTAATTTAAAGAACTAAGATAATTAAAATAAATTAATCAGAGAAACAAATACTTCTCCAAAAAGTTTTTTGGATAATTTTTGGCAGTAACAGTCTTATTTCCTTAGGACCTCCAAACATAAGAACAAAATGTCTCAATATCAACCAGTAGATTTATTTCCTGCTGTATAATCAGGCTGTGTTAGGATTAAGACCAATCCCCTCTAATTTCTTTCTCAATACCTGTAATGCTAGTTCAAGCAACAGGACTGTCTAGATTAAACAGCGGAAAAACAATCCTTATCCTCAGCCTTTGTCCTCAGTAAAAAGGCTAATGATAATTACATTGTAATTTCAATTATGATTTTCATCTTCATATGCTGAATATTTTCTGCATACACTTTTAAGACTTTTAGAATTCTTTCAAGGTTACCTCTAGATCTATAAACATTTTGCAAATGTATATTTTAATAAGGAAAAGAAAGGTGTTGTAATATAGAGAGTAAAAACAAGTGGCAAAACCACAAGTGCTAATTTTCTTACTAACTTGTCTTCATCTTACCAAAGAATTACTTCATTATGACATGTCTTCACAAATATTTTCAATCTAATTTTGGTTTCTTTCTGTACTTTTATCAAAAGGATCAGGCAGTGTAACTTAAAAAAAAAAAAAAAAAAAAAGAAAAACAGATTCTAGTATAACTTCAATTTATCAAGCTATCCTAACTCAAATTTTCATCCTTTGTCATAAACTTTAGAAAGAAGCTGTCCTTTGTCAGCCCGAAGCAGCTTCAGCACACACTTTCTCTCTCCTAGTTGCCATTGCTAACCTGTGCAGTACAAAGGGGAGTTAGGACAGGAGGAAGAAGAGGCCCCATTTAATCGTCCAGAGGTAGGACAGTGACTTGGAGATAGGAGCTGGGTTTCCACTCCAGGCTTAAGTCTTAGGGTTATTTCACAGAATTGGAAAATAATTGAGTTTGGAAGGGACCTCTGTAGGGAAACTGGTCCAAACCTCCTGCACAAGCTGGGTCACCTGGAATCCAGATTACTTTTTAATATCTCCAATTATGTGCTAGTTCTTAGTCACCTTTACATTAAAGAAATGTTTCCTGATGTTTGGAACCACCTGTGTTTCAGTTTGTGCCCACTGCCACTGGGCATCACTGAAAAGAACATGGCTCCCTCCCTCCTTGAGGTGAAGGTGAGACTGACCAGCCTGGTTTCCTGGGTTTCCTGGGTACTCTTCCTTACTCTTTTTGAACATACAAGTGACATTTGCTTTCTGGCAGTCCTTAGGCATTTCTCCCCATTGCCATGACTGATCAAAGATTATCAAGAGTGGCCACATGATGACATTAGAAATCTCTCTCAGCACTTGTGGGTGCATCCCATCAGGTCTCATGGATTTATGTATGTCCAGTTTGCTTAACGATTCTCCAACCTGATCCTCTTCCACTAAGGGTACATCTTGCTTGCACCAGATTTTTTCCATGGTGTCTGAAACCTGGGATTGCTGATGGACAGACTTGCTAGTAAAGACTGAGACAAATAGGACATTTAGTACTCTTGTGTTTCCATGCCCTGTGTAACCAGGTCCCCTGTCTCTTTGAGCAATGGGTCCATACTTTCCGTACTCTTCTTTTCTTGCTTGAAACCCTTCTTGTTTTTGACATCCGTAGCCAGATTGAATTACATTTGGGTTTTAGCTTTCCTAGCTTCATCCCTTGGATGCTTGGACGATGTTTCTGTATTACTCCCATGATACCTGTCCTTCCTTCTACCTTCTCTATGCTTCCTTTTTTTGTTTTTTGAGTTTGGCCTTGTTCATCCACACAGGATTCCTGGTATTTTTGTGTGCCTTGATATTCTTTGGGATAGAACACTTTTGAGCTTGAAAGATGAGGTTTTTGGTTTTGCTTAATAGAAAATTCCTAACAGAGAAAAGGGAAAAAGCCATTCCTCACCTCCTGACTTGCCTACAAAAAACACATTCATGTGTGTGAGTCCTAGAGGTACTTGGCTCACTTTCCAAATTACACCACCTGCAGTGTTCCTCCAGCCTTTAAAGAGAAGAAATTCAGAGTGTAGGCTTAAAGTTAAGTGCCTCATTGTGGATGCTAGCAAAAGCCTGAGTAGAGAAAGTCAGGCATGTTTGCAGTAGAGAGAGAACTTCCTCATGGTTCTGCTAAGATTGTTATGGGAATACACCAACACAGGAATGTAAATATCTTGCACCTGCTGTTTGCTAGAGTTATTCTTAGTTATCCAATAGTCTTAAAGGGGAGTTTATCTTGTTAACCAATAGGGTAATACCTGTGTGCGTTATTCTATGTAAGACGCGCATTTTTGAAATAAAGAGAATTAGCTGTACCTGTGTTCTGTGTTGCTTTCTCAACGATCCCCGGGATAACAGCGATGCCTCATCTACCTAAAATTTGATTCAGACAATTTAAAATATTTTAAAATATTTTTTAAACCCATATATCCCTCAGGTTAGGTGCCCTATAGCACTTCAGTCAGTTAAGCTTGAGGACTTTTAGAGGGATGTATGTTTAGATATTCTGTTAAACTGGAACTCACAGAAACCTTGTAAAAATGTGAACAAGACCTGTTAGAATTTGTCCTCACTGATACATAGTACAGCATTTTTACACCTGTTTGGCATGGTCTCATGCATTTTGAGTTTCACGATTAAATAAGGCACAAAGCAATAACAGATAAATCTTCTTTTTTGTTTTTGAAGTTGTGATCTAGAGATGATTCATGATAGCTCATTAATCAGGCTGACTTATTTATTTCACTCATTTCTAAGACTCGTGTTGTAATGAATCCTTCACAAGAAAAATACATACTGCTTATATTATACTGTATGTGCTTAAGAGGGTGTTTATGCTTTGCTGTTGCTTTTTAATCATCTTTACATTTACTGCTTCTTGTAATGGACACTTGTGTGTTCTGTTTACTCCTTAGATTATTCATGCCTGAGTGCCCTTACTGCAGAAAAAAGATTTAATGAGTTTCAAGAGGACAGCACTGTAAAAACAGGAAAAATATAAAACAAGTGCCTGCATACTAATGTAAGCCTCTAGCTAAAACACATTATCCAAACCTGTGATGACAGCCCTCCCATGATGTGCCTCATTTTTTAATAGGATACATTTATTCCTAATTGTAGAGTATCTCCTTACCTAATGTCTTTCTAAATGAACCACACTGTAGCTAAGCATTTCAACAAAGTACACTCTAACCTGAATCTTATATATGTAACAACTCCATGTATTAGCAGGCTCTTCTATTTCACATTCTGGCTTTCAGAAAATTCAGCTGTTTTGTCATGGTGACAATGGAAAATTGCCACAATGAAATTCAATCTTGCCATATTCATGTTTGAATTGAATGCATAATCCTATAATTTGCTTCAATTGCTTTTATTCAGGAAAACACAGATTTCACTTAGTTGTGTCTTTTTGATAAAATACATTATTGTTCCTACTAGTGCTAACTTTATAAGTAATCTTCACAACATTTTATCTAATTGCGTTGTCAGAGAGCTCAATAACCTTTTTTGCTAAAAAAATGTGAACTCAGAATGTCCAATTTGCCACACACTGAAATCTACTTATTTACACACGTTTTATATTTCCTATTTAATTCCTTCTCTCATTCACCTGCAAGGAGTTTGAAATTTCTTGACATTTTTTCTATTTTCTATTTCTGATCTGTAGGATTCCTGAAGCCTTCTCTGCTCTCGGTAGTGCCACACAGTATCCTGCAATTGGCTTCTAAGGTACATTAAATATGTTATCACAGCAAATCATTTGATCTTGAAGGCTCAAAAACCTTTTTTTTTTCACTTCCTGCTCTATTAATCAGGCCTCTCATCCTGCTGTCTTTGAAATGTAAAGTTTGTCTTCTCTTTTTGCTAAACAAAAAACTTCACAGTGCATGCTGTACCTTCCTTCACCTGTTCTTAAATTCCCTTCCCTCCACTTTCTCCTGTTTCCTTTTGACTCAAAATTTTGCAAACAAACAAAAATGAACAGAATGAAATCACCTATACAGTCTCATCCACTATCTGTTGATGTCATTGCCTGGCTCTTATTTCCAAAGGCTCTTTTTAATTGTCTAATCCTGTGGTAAAACCCATTGAGATTGAGGCTACCCTATCCCTTGCCCTGGGTTACGAAATACTTCTTCCTCCCTTGCAAGATAGGCTGGCACTGTGCTTCTCAAAGAACAATGCCATGAAATGCCTAAAAATAAAAAATGGGAGTTTTGGCTATTACTTCAGCCTGATACAAGATACAGTGTGCTATTTTTCACCTTTAGAGGTTTGTGTATTTATACGTCTAGAAGCTGCAGAGAAAGGCCTTTACTTCACATCATCATTATACTGATCCAACAAAAATAACTTACATTAATTACTTTAAAGGTAATCAGTTTAAGTAGTGACATATGTGTTGTATAGTCCTTCACCTTCCATTTTAAAGTAGATCTGGAACAGCTCATGTTGGTCCATGGGTAAAGATGTCCCAGAGATGCAAAAACCAAAGTTTAGCCCCAGAAAAGCACAACATTGAGGGTTCTATCCTCTACCCCATGTGCTGGAGACCTTGTCAGAGTTTTGTGTAATTTACAGCCTGAATGTAAGCATTTCTACAGTGATCCATTCCTGGTCCTCTGAAAAAGGCTAGTACCTCTGTGAGGAGCTGCTTTCAGAACAGAATGCCCGTTTTCTAGAAGGAAAGCTGACAGTGAGGGGTGCTACTTCCATGTAGTGCCACTGCAGGACTGCTTTAGATGGCCAAACAAAATTAGTCCAGGGCCAGAGAATCCACAAGCTGAGGTAGTATCATGACATTGCTTTCAAGCCAATAACCATTGACAGAGGAATGTCATGCATCTACCTTAATTTTGAGTTTCTGATCCTTCCCCTCCATAGGCAAAAAAGAGTGTGATCCCCAGGGTCCCTTAGCGTTATTGAAAGTGGTTATGAAAAGGACTATGTGAGATGAACTCCTGAAAAGGGTTTTTCATTACTAGGCTTATTTCTAATGAATTTATCATGGATTCCTACACTGTGCTAAGCCTTTGGAGAACTCTAGAAGAGACATGGCAATATCAGCAGTATAATGAACAGGCAATTGGTAGGACTCAAGAGACCAATATTTACTGCTGACCTTCTAGCAAGAAATTTAAACTCTGTGCTTTAGCCTCTTCCTCTATAAAATGCAGTCTTGACAGTTATCTCCCCGGAAGTGTTTTCAGATCAATTGGTAAAATCTGAGTTATTAACAATTGCTTCTGTGCAGCAGCATGGGGATCAATGTGCCCTGTATGTGCAGATTTCAACATCCTGCGTTTCTTAGCCATTTCCATTAGTCCCCACCAGCCATTGACATCAAGACTGTTTGAAAAAAGTTGTGCTAAAAGTAAAGACACCCCTGGCTGCTTCCATCTTTGTGCTTTCTGATATTTAATTTTCCTCTTTCCATACTACTGACAACAATGCAGCCAGACTTGGAGATAACTGTAATGACAAATGACTTCTCAGTTGTCATTTTAACTGGTTTTGGCTTTGTTGGGGTTAGGTTTTTCTTTTTTTCTTTTCTTTTGTATAGAATTTTTTCCCAATTGAGTTGTTAAGTACTGGATACTTAAGAAAAACAAAGAACTTTGGCCAAGCCCTGGAGGAGAGGGGCTGATAAAGGGCAGGGGTGGGGACACCATAAGTACTGGATATTTAAGAAAAACAAAGGACTGATAAAAGCCAGGGGTGGGGGCAGCATAAGGACTGGATACTTAAGGAAAAACAAAGGATTGTGGCCAAGCCCCAGAGGAGAGGGGCGGATAAAAGGCAGCACCAGGAGAGCTGAAGCTGGGCTTCGGAGGGGAACAGGAGAAGCTGCTCTGCCTTTTTGGGGGAGAGAAGAGTCTCTGCTGCTACTGGACCCTTTTCACGTGGAGCTGTTTCTTCTGCCATGAGTGAACCCCTGCTCTGAACTGAGACCTATTTTATCATCTGCTCGGGGGGCCCGGGATCCTGAGCCAGCCTCTCCTTGC
>WEKY01052720.1:638092-652582 GCA_013390045.1 Picathartes gymnocephalus | reverse complement strand
CCCTTTCAACCCAAACCATGCCATGGATTCTCTGGAATTGGGTCATTTTAAGTTAAAACAACTCCACAAAAGGTGTCTGTGGCAGGGCCAGACACATGACCACCAGTCCACACAAAATATGTCCTTGGATCAACACGGACCTGGATCAGTCCTAGCAACTGGTGACAGGATCTTTGTCTTCGAAGGGGAGAGAGGAGAGGCCTTGGAAAGATTTCAGAAAAATAACACTGAGAAGGTACAAAAAACAGCACTTGAAGCTGATGTGGTGATGCTGCAGTAGGAGTGCAAAAGGCTGGTGGTTCTTGATGGCAAACCAAATTCTACAGGCTCCTTCACCTCCTGTTTTACTCACTTCCCCTCAGTGCACACACACAGCTGCCCTTTTCTAGGAATGATTTTGGATTTCTACACACAATCAGGCTGAGTTACAGACTTGGGTCTATAGCAAAGTCCAAGTGCTTGGCCTTCTCCCATCCCCACCAGCAGCAAATACCTCTGGAATTCCTAACCCATCCTCATCCTCACAGCACCAAGGGACATTTCAGAAACACAGCACACCTTGTGACCTGCAACATCACATTCCTCCTCACTCACTAGCATCTGTGATTCCATTTAAACTTTATTCTTAGGAACAGAGCAGTTAAGCTTACAGGAGCAAAGAGAACACCACACAACTACTTCCTGTGTGGGAATGCTGAGACAACTCCAAGATTCTGTGAGGAGTCACTGCAGCTTGGACATGTCCCATACAAAGCCCTGCTTTTCCCAAAAAGTAGGTATTCCCAGCATGGAGACTGCTCTCCCTCCTCATGGAAAAAGTTTGCTGTAAAGCAGCAAACCAAGTACAAAAGGATCCACTATTCCATCACACACAGCACCTTCTTCTTCTGGGCCATGAATCCTCCCTGACTTTCTGGCTGCACCTACACAGACATTTCAGCTGCACAGATTAAAAACTGTGAATTCCAGAAATTTAGTGAAATTTATCTCGTGCTGTGCTAGGAGTGGTTCAGGATGTTACAGAACTTCTCTGTCCTCAAACTTTAGTGACACAAATCGAATTGAGATCCTTCTGGTTGGTTGACCAAACTTCTGCTGCCTGTAACTCAGCACCTGGTGATGCTGGGAGCATAGAGACATGGAAAAGAGCAGAGAATACCCAATTCCAATGTTTAAAATAACAGCAGCTCATCCACAAGGAACACAGACATCCTCACTTTGCCAGGACCTCCAAACACTTTAAACATTATGGAATTTCCTTTACATACAGAAAAGATACCCCTAAGCTTTGCTATTCCACATCAAAAGCCAAGGCACGTTATCCAGAACTGCCACAGCTGGAAGACAAGTCACAAACCTGATGGAGAAGTTTGCTCTGGCCTGCAGGCAAATGAGGCCATAACCAATGCAGAGGGCCCTGGCTGCAGCTCCAACTCCACCACCATTTCTCCAGGCTGTTCCCAAGCTCAGCCTTTAGGAGGTTGTTGGAATCCAGCTCCAGCTCTCCCCCAGCTCACCTGTGTCTGTTCCAGCACTGTGCCCTGCTCCCAGGACTTCACCCCCTGCAATGCCAGGGGCTCCTCCAGCAGCATCCCTTCAATCCCCACCCTTGGACTAACAGGTAATGACAGGTTTCCTGCTCCACGGAAATCATGTGGAGAGCAAGATCACTATATGGGGGAAGATGAGACCCACCTGAATTATCAGCACTAGCAGCAGAGATGGGGCATTTGCCACTTGCCGCTGACATTTTTTGCCCTTAAGCAAAGGTACATCCTGGAAATCCCTTACCACTTCCATGACCTCATGAACAGCAGCCAAGTTAATCCATGTCTTTTAATAAGCTCCCTGCACTGAATGGCTGCCCATTTGATCCCCAGTGATACTCGTCTCCTCAACATGGTTTAATACCCACACAGATTTGGCTGCTTCTTCCAAAGCCATTTCCTTGCTGCAGCACATGACAGTCACACCAGAGATTAGACAAAACCTTGGTGTCCTCCTCTAATCAGCTGGCAGCATCGGAGCAGAAATCTCTTCTAATGATGTTCACTAAGCTGATCAAAAAAGCAAGCAAGCAAACAGGCCAAGAGAGTTGTTTATATGGAACTGAGATTAAAAAACAATTAGAAATCATGAAGCAGCAAGTAGCCTCTGCTACACGGGGGAGGTCAGTGAAGGGAGCACACGTGCTCAGCAAATTAAAGAAACTATAAAGGAAAAATAACCTTCCATATTCTACCTCATCCCCTGCTAGGGATGCAAATTCAGTTTCAGAGCACCCAGACACATATAAAGGTCCTATGATGCTAATCTAAGACACAGTTTTGGGCTAAACCTGTATTACCAAGGCTCCAAATGTCAGATTGTCACTCCTCACTCCAAAGGCTGCTGCATTTTAATAAAACAGTGCACATGACTTAATGTATTTCAGAAACTTTTGTGGGTAAGGGACACTAAAATCACAATCTACTCTAGGCCTAAAAAATCCAGGCCTCTGCCAGAACACATTGTGGTTGGTTTAGCTGTTTATCCTGAAGTCCAGTTCTACTCCGAATTTCACTGTCTGTGATAAACACCACAGCTTAGTGGTTGAGCTTATTGGAGGCCACTGATTCCACCACAATAACTTAGTTCACAGAGAGTTTTTAGACAATGATGGGGGAACAGGGGAGCTCTAAATATTCAAAATCTAATCAAAGCTTCACTTTGTTAAAAAACATTCGTATCACATGACCCTCAGGGATTTTTCTGTACACAAAATCTTGGGTGTGGGAAGACTTTGATGCAGATTATTTTGCCCATCAGGAAGAGCCTGTAAGAGCCAGCTGAGGAACCCTCTGGCTCTTCACCCTGCAGGTTCTCCTGTAGACCCCAGGAACAGCATTGACTGAATAAATTTGGTTATTACAGCACAGAGAACTCAGAGAGTCACAGAATCCTGGAATGGTTTGGGTTGGAAAGAACCTTAAAGCACATCTTATTAAACCCTCTGCCATGGGCAGGGACATCTTCCACTGTCCCAGGTTGCTCCAAGCCCCGTCCAACCTGGCCTTGGACACTTCCAGGGATCCAGGGCAGCCACAGCTTCTCTGGGCAACCTGCACCAGGGCCCCAATGCCCTGAGGGAAGAATTTCTTCCCAATATCCCAACAGAATTCCTAACAGAATTAAGGATACATTTCAGAAACCTTAGGCCACTCCACTAGAGAGAGAGTTCACGTCTCACAGCACCACTGCTCTCCCTTCCTCAAGAGAGAAGCTAAACGGGGAGAAGTAACCTCAAGACCCACTGGAGTAACTCCTGCTGTGAAACTACAACAGTTCAGTACCTCTTGGTCTTTGAGTGAGCAGACAAAACCGTTCCTCCAGCTGCTTTGAGACAGCACACTCATATCCCTGACAGGGAATGACAGGGAATCTGTCCCCAGCCCCTGGAATGTTTTAGGCATTGAGATGGCAATGCCAATAAGAGGGCTGGCACAGGCACTGGCACAGGGACTGCATGGATGGAAGCCAAAGAAGGATAACAAGGATTCAGTAAGAAGCTCAACAGAGAAGCTCTGAGAGTCTGAGAAAGGCAACTAGGAGAGAGACAAAGCTCAGTGCATAAACCAGAACAGAAACAGACTGAGACAGGCACAGCCCAGACAGATCAGTGACCACTAAAGCACTTCCTACTTCAGTGCCGTGGGTTTATTGTTGTTGAGGTTTGGGCTTTTTCCTTTTTCCGAGTACTCCTTAGGAGATCCAAACTCTCACTTGCAGAAGTGAGAATCACCCATGGCAACTCTGCTTAAGGGACAGCACAGATTTTTATATTATAAAGTTACAAGAAAAAATATTTGGAAGATGGAAAGAACAGACAACAAAGAGTAAATCAGCTTTTGTTCTGTATCTGTCAAAAAAGGATTTAGGACATATTACAGACTATCATACTCCTGCATTTCCTAACATCTTTGCAACTTCACAGATTTAACATCACAAGTTTGGCAGCAGGGAAAACAAGTCCTGAAAACAGGCTTAGGTTTCACACAGAGCAAAAAGGAAGGACCCTGCTTGAGCATACATGGAATAGATAAAACACAGCGACTGCTCAAAGAATCACAGAATCACTCAGGTTGGGAAAGACTTTTAAGAACATCAATACCAACTGTTAACACAGCACTACCAAGTCCCATTAAACCACAGGTATACAGATTTTGATGGGATACTGGGAAGAAATTCTTCCCTGTGAAGGTGGGGAAGCCCTGGCACAGGGTGTCCAGAGAAGCTGTGGCTGCCCCTGGATCCCTGGAAGTGTCCAAGGCCAGGCTGGATGGGGCTTGGAGCAGCCTGGGATGGTGGAAGGTGTCCCTGCCCATGGCAGAGTGTGGAACAGGATGAGCTTTAAGGCCCCTTCCACCCAAACCATCCTAGGATTCTGTGACATCCTGTGACATAACTGCATGGCAAAAGCCAGAGAGCAAGAAGCACCCCATAGGCAGTGAGGCTGAGCAGGAGTACAAGAGACAGTACCTAACACTCTTGATGCAGACACCCTAAAACATTTTACAGAGTTACGGGTCTAATTACTCCTATTTTTGCAAGAGTTGAAGCTGAGTTGTAGTAAGAGCATAACTCACAAGGCTCCCAGTCCTATCTGTATCACCCAGTGCCAAATCCACCAGGTTACACTTACTAAAACATTGCTTTTATTTCCTATTTTTGAGTATGTCTCAGAATACAACTAAACAAAGGACTCAATACAAATTGAGCATGCAACTTAAAATACGTAAAGACTAATTAGCATGTTCTTCCTAATTGCCCAACACTGCCCATGGACTTCCACACAGCGCTCAGATGCAGGTCTGTCACCAGAGACTTGCCATGCTGTCACGACAGAGGAAACAGACTGCAAAGCACTGTTCCCTCTATCTGCCACACCAGCCTCAGGGAGCAGGGAAAGACTGGAGGCAGGTCCTCCTGCCAGCCCTCCTGTTATTGTCGGCCCTGGCAGGGTTAGATTGCTGCTACAGCAACAGTGGCAGGTTTTCAAAGAAACTGCAGTGTATACAAGGATGTTTTACACAGCCAAACAGAAAATCTTCCTTCCAGTTCCCCCTGGCTTCAGACAAAAGCAGCAAACCCTAAATCAACAGGCTTCACGTGCGCTGAGGGAGACGCAGATGCCGTGGTGCTGCCTGTGCTAGAAAACTTCAGGATTTAAAAGCTGATGCTGGTGCAGCTCCACTCTGAAGAATAGGATCTGAGTGCTCCGTGTTGATGACGTAACACTGGTCACTAAAATTCAAATCTTGACTGCAAATACTGCTACTCCCTGAAATGCACATTATAGAGTGTTAGTGAAGGAGAGAGAGGAGTTTTCTGAAAGGCTGTTGGTTTAGAGAAAGATGACCAGTAATATATTATTAATGATTAAAGTCATTAACATTTGATCACAACTCTAATCACAGAATCCCAGACTGGTTTGGGTGGGAAGGGACCTTAAAGCCCATCTCATTCCAGCCTCCTGCCATGGACATGGACATCTGCCACTAGACCAGATGTCCCACCCAACCCAGCCTTAAACACTTCCACAATATCATTATTTCTTGTACTTAAAAATAAAAATCTAAGCTAAAAGTTGTTTCTTGTATTTTTTTAAAGGACAAGTATTACTACCAAAAATGGCAGTATTAAATAGGTAATTTTGCAAGCAATTCGTAACCAGCTCCTGCACTATATCCCACCAACCTTCAGAGAAGTTGCTAATCTCAATATTCAGGATTCTGCACAGCAGGGTAGAGTTGAGAAATTAATCCTTTTAAAGTCGAATTTCAACAACTGACAAAGGCATGTGTTAGCTGAATTCTATTTATGGCATTCATCCAAATATCAGATAAAGCTTTCCTGGCTGTGTTTCAGTCATCCCCATTCACAGCTCAAAGAGGACTTTTATAAATGTAGACAGGCAATATAAATGCTGGATCTTGTTTGCATCCAATTTTACACATCTCAGAATGAGAGAACAACATTATTTAGGAATTGTCACTTCAAGGAACGGACCAGTGATGATTTACTGGGACATCTATCCTATGTAGTTGTAAACTCCAGACAAAAATCAAAGAAGATAAAAATACTCCTAAAATACCAGTGTGGACAAGGCAGAGCAGCAGGCAGGCTGACAGAGCTGTAGGTACATGAACACAGAATCATGGAATCACAGAATGCCAGACTAGCTGAACTTGGAAGGACCTTAAAGCTCACCTCACTCCACCGTCTGCCATGGGCAGGGACACCTTCCACTTGGCCAGGCAGCTCCAAGCCCCGTCCAATGTGGCCTTGAAATGTTCAAAGAAACCCAAATACCAAGCGATCAAAGAACATCAGTAATAGCTATTTACCAACTCTTTTAAAACACCTGTGTTGTTTCAAAAATCAAAGTTCACCAGAAACAGAGGTGATCAGGCAGTTCCTTAGGTACAATGCATCATCCGAATTCCAGGACACACAGAATCCACCTGACCTGCAGCTTACTGTTTGTTGTCTCAGAAAAACATTTCTCAGCCCTTTCAGGTTTGCACCACTTTTTCTGATGGGGTTATTTTTGTCATCTCTTACATTTGCTGTGAGCAAGAAAAGCAACAGCAGCAATGAAAGATACAGGCATTTCCTTGTTTTGAGGCTGTACCACAATATGTAAAGTGAAGAATAAAAGGCATTCTGACAACCTGCCAACACACTGCAGCCACCTCTTGGGTTCAGTATTTCATTATAAACTGGATGTACAGGCTGTGCTCCTGAGACCTGACCTGTTCTAGTAACTCCCAACACGACATTCAGCATCTCGAGCGCCCACAAAGTGCCTCCACACCTCCCTGCCTTTACTCCCATTAAAAGATAAGTGCTTCCATCATCATCAAAACTGAGAAATCTTTGTGCTTCCTACCATCACTCTGCTTCCTACTGCTAACTCAGGTGTGTTTGATGCTAAACACTGCTCCTCAAACCATAGACAATGTTCAGTACAGAGCACTCCTGGCACAGTTACACAGAGCTCTGATCAGAATCTGACACCTCTAATGCTTGGAAAGGACTGACTGACCAGGGACATGAGGAACATGCTCAGGTAAACCTGTGACAAGTACTGCACCTGGAAGGGATTCCTCAGGCAAATAAAGATGGAGAAGGCTCAGGGAGATCTTATCCATGTGTGGAAATTCCTGATGGGAGGCAACGAGAGGCTCCTCTCAGCAGTATCCCATGACAGGACAAGAGGCAATGGGCATCAACTACAACACATTAAATTCCATCTGAATTATCTTATCCATTAAGACAGCCAAGCACTGGCCCAGGTTGCCCAGGGAGGTTGTGGAGTCTCCGTGAGGACAGTCAGACCCAGCTGGGTACAGTCCCAGCACACACTCCACCACTGACTGCATGATCTCCAGAGGTCCCTGCCAGCCCCAAGCGCTGAGACTGAACACTGGCACTGCCTCCAAAAGACTCACCCAGCTCCTCTCCCACCACCTGAACATCTGACTGTTTTCAAAAATTTAACCTAAAGCAGATTGCTGGGCTCTGCAGCATTTACTTGTGAGATAAAACCAAGACTATTAGAAACTGTAATTATAAATTCCTCAGTAAATCTCCTTTAATAGGGATACACATTCCAAGGAAAGTTGCCTTTCTTCCTCCCTAAGAAACAAAACATACTCAAATATTAACAGCAGATCTCCTCATTCCTACATTGAAAACAGAGTAAACTTAAAATGAAATACAAGTATTTCTTCACCACATACACAAGCAGACTGTGGGACTTCTTGCTGAGTCCAAAACCAGATCAAGAGTCAAGAAGGAACTGAGTTAAAGTCTAGATACTCCTATTCTGCCCCAAATACTAAGGATTTACACATCTCCACACTGCAGGATCCTTGCTGCAAAGGCAGAAAGCTGTCAGTTAACACAAGCTCTGACCTCTGCAGCTGATTATTCCCCAATCACCCCACAGTGCTCCTATCCAAACTCACTGATTCTTCTGCTGAGTGAATCCATACACACAAAAAACATCAGGCCTCCAGACAATGAGGGACTGAAACAACTGGATATAGTGTCAGTTTTTCTGAACGGGGATGGAAACTCCAATGTTTGGAAACTTTTTAGGACTGTCTTTAAACCTCTCTCTTCTATATCTTCACCTTGTCTGGGCATTGACAGGAACAACTGTTCATCTTTCCTCTGTTTGCCAAACCTCCTGACCTTCATCACAGCTAAAACGCACTTTTAGGATCAAAACCTTGTGTTTCTTCAGCACATCACATCAGTTTCATAAACTTTGTAAGGAGACCCCAAATTCTAAGTTATTTACAAAGCACCCATAAAACCCTTCCAAATGCTGAAGGGACAAGCAATAGAAGGGAATGGAGAACGATTTACAGAGTATATTTATGTAAATAGTGACAACATTCCTCAGTCTGGTTAAGTGATATTCACCTCACAGATGCCTCAGAGCTACACAACATAGTAAAAATAACGTACCTGAAGTTGGACATTTACATTTTAAACACTGCTGAAGCACTGCTTGCTTTGCAAACAGCAGTTACTGGAGATTTTATTGCGTGTCCATTAGCACCTGCTATTACTACACAGTTCAAAGCTGCATCTGAGAGTTTATTTCAGTCAGTTCCTAAAACAATTGCTAATGACAAACTGGCCTGACTGTTCAGCCTCATCAGTTTACTCTCTACATGCCTACCAAGATAACACACGTGATAACTGCAGAGACATAACCACATACCTTACTTCACCTGCACTTTGGCCACTCAGTTCCTGCTGGGGTTCACCAGCACTTCTACACCTCAAAATGAGTTCAGGCCATTGCCTTTTTGCATAAAACAAAGTATTGTTTCTCTTTCATTTTCACCATCCCTGGAGGTGTTCAAGGACACGGCACTCAACGCTCTAGTCTGGTCGACAAGGCGGGGATCATTCAAAAGCTGGACTCAACCTCAGAGGTCTTTTCCAAGCTAAATGATTCTGTGAAATATGTTTCATATAAAACTATGTAACCTGTGTACCAGTGCAAAAGTCAGATCAAGGCACCAGACTGCCAATCATTTTTAGTTACGAGTACCAAAAGGTAACTGTGCTGTTGCAAATTTTTAAATAAAGGTCCGATGCTTCATAAAAAATTAAAAATCTTAACCTACAACCTCCGAAATGTATGATGAGAAAATTCTACTTCTTGACAACACTAATCTGCAGCATAGAATCACAGAACCATGGAATGGTTTGGATTGGAAGGGACCTTAAGTTCATCTCATTCCACCCCCTGCCATGGGCAGGGACACCCTCCACTCTCCCAGGCTGCTCCGAGCCCCGTCCAACCTGGCCTTGGACACTTCAAGGGACAAAAGAATTGGGCAATGTATGGAGATTCTCTAAGAGAAAAACCTACAACTTTCAGAGAAGGACAAAGTATCCAAAACAAGTAAAACTGACAATAAAAAAATCCAACTAGTCTTAGAACCAAAGAAAAAGGTTATTAATTCCCTTTAATTTCTCCTACTTCTTGATCCACATCATACATTTCTTCATGGAAAAGGCCACCCAGGGCACTGGTGGAGTCCCCATTCCCAGAAGTGTTCAAAAACTGTGCAGATGTGGCACTTGAGGACACCATGAGGGGAGAACATGGTTGTGCTGGGCTGACGCTCAGGCTTGGGGATCTTAAAGGTCTTTTCCAACCTCAATCACTCCATGATTTACAAACAGAGAAGCCCTGGGGAACCCAAGGCAGGAGCAGTCACACACACCCTCACCTACAGCTGTGGCAGGGAGCCTTTGCAGTGTCCTGCCCAGCCCTCCAAGCTCCAGAAAGAGATTCCCTCACCAATTCCCAGAAACCATCAGGAATCCTGTCTGTCCAGGTCCCAACACAAGAGCACAGGCACAGCAAATGCTACAGAAGGCACAATGCAAGGAGCATTTCTTTCCAAGGCAGAGCCTGCTCAGCAGTTTTAGCTCATCTGCTCCCACCTCCACCATTTGATCCTAGTGCTCCAGAGCTCCCCTTTCCTGCCGTGACACCACTCCTTGTGCAGCTGCACAGTGACTAGACCAGGAAGAAGAACAATGTCAGAAAATCTGATCAGAAGGACAATATCCCCATTCTAGATCAGTTTCCCAATCCCATTCATCTCCGAACCACAAACAACAATTGTGCTGGCACGACTCAGAGCGCAGTCCATGGGCGAGAACAGACGGCGAGCAAAAGGGGCTGTTCAGACAGCTCTGCCACCGGAATATTCAAATTATACCCTGGAAAGCTGTGAATTCAAAGTCCTCCCCCTACCCCTAGCACCACAGAACCATCTTGCAGCAACACATTCCAGAGTTTTGTTTTGAAAGCCAATAAAGGAGGAAGATTCCAAGGAGGAAAGGACATTTACGAGGCTGACGCACAACTTAAGGAACTTTGGTTGAATCCATTTTGGTTAAGTCAGAATGTCCCGGGGGCAGCTGGAAGAGCTGCAAGAGGTGGATGTAGGGATCCATCCCTCATGGAACACTCAGCATGGTGCATTCACCCTGGCACCTTCTACCAGCTACAAAAATAACATAAAAATTGCTACAAAATGAACTCAAGTCTCATTTCTATTCCTAAAACCTGTTAGTACTAGTTCTAAAGTTCAAAACTATTTTTATAAAGCATCTTTTCCATCCCTCTTCGGTAATTTAGTCACTGTCTTACTAGTTATCCCTGGGATCACAGGAACAAAAAAGTTCTGGTAGGGAAAAAGAAAAATCATCAAACCTCACGTTTTGTATCACGATTCCCAGCAAACACAAGTGAATTACCGTCAGTTCACATTTTAGCATGAAGACTGAGTTTTGGTTATACGACTTTTTAGGGCAAAAGAGCTATTTATCAGACTACTAACATTCTTCTTGTTGCTACCAAATTCCAGGAAATTTCTCAGTTTTACAGTCACTCCATTGTGGAAAGCAAAATCCAGGACAAGATTAAAAATTTCTAACTTTGCTACAGTGCAAAAATGCCATTTTACTACTACACACACATTATTGGGTAATTCAAAGTGAATGTATTAGCTAAATTAATCCCGTGTTTAATCAGATTTGGTACCTGACATCTGATGAACTGCTTTAATTACAGGTTTTCACCTCTGTCTGCTGCCAATGAAGAGGCAACTTTGCTCTATTTGAATGCTGCAGATGATATTCAACCACAGGACAACCAGCCTCGAGGTTTTAGGTTTTATGCTCCAGTGATTTTTCTACTACATTACTAATCTGTATGCACATTTGGGTTGGTTTATTCCAAAAAGGACAGTGTGTTATGTAAAGATGGGAAAGAAACATACTACAGCCTAAATATTTTCAGCATGAAGTGATGCATATTTTTTTTATATCTCTATTAACTTCTTAGCAGGAGATGCCAGCCTTCTGCAATGGTTACAAAGCATTTCTTAATTGATTATACATTATTTAATATTGACTATACATTAAAAGACTGGTTTTAGTCCTTCACACAAGTCAGCTTCTCAAGGTCTGTAGGATGAGCTCCAGCAACAGGCCTTGGAATCCACACTTCCCATTTCTTTCACTTTTAACAGCTACAACCAATATATAAAACATTTAGAGATCCTGTTGCAGAGGCCTGCAAGTTAAGTACAGTTTCACTATCATTTTAAGCCAATATAAGCTGCCGAAAGAACCAGTCCCACCTTTCCCCAAGGCCAGTTTCCACACATTCCTTCCTTGAGTCAGCATGAGCCATTCATGAAGACCCACAGCAAACGCAGGACATGCACCCCATTAAAAATCAACGTTTCTCCTCCCCTTTTCCTTTGGGGAGGAATAAGGGAGAAGCTGAGTTAAGTTAACCAGCCTAGCTCACTGTGGCCACGTCAGAGTTGGCGTGAGCAGACCCACAAGGAAAAGAGGAGCACACGACTGCCTGAACTGTGCACGTGGGAATTCATTCTGGCTGGAGCTGCTCGTGGAAACACACCTACAGGGGCAAAATCTGAAACGTAAAGTATTTAGATACTCAAAGAAAATATTCCTTGTCCCAAGAGATGCATAAATGAAAAGAAATTACTCAAATGAGTTATCAGAGCAGAGTTTACATTATCACCTCACGCTGCGGGTGAGTTTATATTACCCACTCACACTCACCTGAGGTGTGGGGGCTTTTAGAGTTTTGTTTAATGTTTTTTTTACGAGAATATGAAGACAAAACTCTTAACTGAGATGGTGGTGCAAGCCAAAACTTTAACACATGGTGCAGAGACAGGCTGATGATGTAACCTGCCCTGTCCAGAGAAGGGGAGAAAATACACCAGAAAAAAAATCAGACTACAAAAAACTTCAGTCACTGGGTTTCCAAACACAACTTCACTTTTTTTAAATCTGTGCATGCAGACTCTGCCACTTTAACTCCAACAAACCAAATTTTCTATGCCAGAAACGCCAGTAACTCCCGAGACCACGCCAACCTCAGCTTCTGTCGGCACCTCTGTGCTGCCCAGTGCCCATCAGCGATGGCTCCCAAGGCCGGGATCGCCATCCACAAGCACCCGGCGCGCACAGGAATGCGATTCAGAGGAGAGGGACTGGCCCCAGTTCAACCTGGGGCTGGATTCCACCCGCGGGGCGGCTGCGCTGTTAAAAGCAGAGCAGTTATAAGAAACTACTCGCTCTAACACACCCTCATCATAAATGCATATTTGTGGTTCTCTCACTGTGTTCAGACCTTTCCCTTTATCTCATCAGTTGTACTTGTACCCTGAGCCAGAGCATTTGTCCACGGGACAAACTTATCTGTATCTATCTAGGAAAAAAAAAAAAAGGTACACTGTGGAGCGTGTTCTGATCAGTCAGAGAACCGGTAACACCTTTTCCTAAATCCAGCTAAATCATACTCACAATCACTTCACCATTCATTCTCAAGAAGTATATTCATTAGTTTCAAAGTTTAAATTGCATTTCAACTTAATATCTCCTTGACCTTTTGTTGTGACAAAACATGAAAAGCAAAACTTGCTTTAACCTCTTCATAACCCTTCTCTGCTTTATAAACCTCTGCCATGGCATCTTGCTTGGATCAAGCAGTTCATTGTGACCACAACATCCTTCCAGCTCTGAACCCACATCTATGCACCGGAAGAAAAATACACTCTTCATTAATCAGTTTGAGACTCTTTTCCAACTCAAAACACTCAACCATTCCATTAAATACAAAAAGTAAAAATTCACAGTAAGATTGGGCAGTTCAAAAGTTCTGCTCAATTAACAAGTCCTCGAAGCAATTTTGTGACTTACACTGAACCCTTTTATTTTTGATGTGTTACAAAGTCACACTGCACACTTCCCAAATTTCCAATAGGACAAATCGTAACTTCAATGGGGTTTACCACCTGTATTTATAATTGAACTACCCGGTTAAAAAATACTCTTCCTACTGACGGCACTAGGACTGAAACCAACTAGAACACATTGTGCTGGGTAACCAGAGAGCCTTGAGCCCCTCTAGTAACATCCTAAAAAAAAAAACTTACAAGCTACCGGTGATAACTTGAAAGAGAGAGACAATTACTCTGAGCAGTTTGAGAGCTTCCAATATGTACTTTAATTCATTAAAGTATTTTTATTTCTTTTACTTTCATCTCTTACACAACTCGAAGTTAATGACCATATTATAGTCCTAAAAATGTTAAATCTTTCCTGTAACAACAATTCAACTGGTTTAAACCCTCACTTCAGGATAATACAAGACTTTCCATTTATTTCGTTGTATGGCCCCAAAATTGCTCCCCTCACCAGCTGTATTGTAGGCAGATATGTTCAACAAACTACTAATAAACTAGTAACAGGTATTTCTAGTACTACAAACTAATAGTAGTGGCTTTCAAGGCTTTTAAACACAAGAAAATGAGTTCAAAACTCTGTAGTATGCAACACTTGTACTGATAGACTTACCCATGTTCATGTACACCTGCCAGAGCTCAAATTCGGTATTACGAAAACAGAAGTTAATTTAAATTACTTTTAAACCCACTTCATCCCCTCCGAGCCCGACTCCCCACAGACGATGTTGCTTTACCCCGGTGCACGGGGATAACGCCCGGAGATGCTCCGAGCTCCCGGCGCCGGGAACCAGGACCCTCCGCTTCCCGGGCTCTGCGTCCATTTTTACTCCAAACCACGGTACCCCACCCCAAAATTCCGAGCCCTCTTGTTCCACTGAACCGCGCTCCCGGGAGACTTTAATGAGCAGCTTTGGGGGCCCCCACCCGCCCACGCTCCCCGTTAGGTCCCGCTCCAGGCCGGAGCGTGTCGGTCCCCCTGGCCGGGGCACAGCCGGGGCCGGGGGGGGCCGGGAGAGACCCCAGGCGGGCCGCAGCCCCCCGCCGCCGGCCCCGCCGCCGGAACCTGTCGGGACACATTCTTGCGGCGGCCGCGGCCGGGCCAGGAATGCGGCCG
>WEKY01052720.1:621354-637573 GCA_013390045.1 Picathartes gymnocephalus | reverse complement strand
GGCGCGCCTGCGCACGCGGGGGGGCGCGGGGGAAGAGTCTGGAAGGGCTGGGGGCGCGCAATGGGCCCTCGCGGGACAGCCCTGCACTGAGGTAAAGGTCTTTTAGGGGAGCCCCTCAGGGGAGCCCCCGGGGTCAGGGGCCCCGGGACGGCCCTTCAAGGGCAGCCCCAGGATGGACTGTGAAGGGAGCCCCCCGGGGTGAGGGCAGCCGGGATAGGCCCTCACGGGAGCCCCCGGGATGGTCTCTCGCGGCAGCCCCTGGGGTGAGGGCGTTAGCATCGGCTGGCCCCAGCTCCAGGGGCCGGGGCTGTCCCTCGGGGGGCTGTGCCCGACCCTTCTCGCCTGGTGCTGGGGGTCGTGAGGACACCCCGCGGGTCAGGGCCGGCTGTGGCGCCACCACAGCTCCGTCCACCCTCAGGGCTCTGCCATGGAAACCCACAAGGCAGAGCTGGCAAACCCACTGGCCTATATTGTCCCGAAAAACAGCTGTTTCCAAATAACATGAAAATGCAAAAGCAGCGTTAACAGTGCGTTACCATTGACACGGATGGCAGCTGCCTTAAGAAACAAGTGCCCCACATGTGAGGAATCGGGAGAACGAGCTCTTGAGAGGGAGTTTGGGAGTCCCTTTCCCTGAAAGGTGTGAGAAGGGGAGGAGGTGTGGAAAGGTGTCCTCCACAGATGTACAATTACTTTTCCAAAGTGTCCAAAATCTGCTTTGAAAGTGGGGAAAGGATGGGAAGGCAAGAGGGGTTGTGTGCGAGTGGATGGAGGTGCCAGGCGAGTGCTTAAGCTGTGAAAAATGGAGGTGGAAAGAGCTGTGAACAGCTGCCGCGTGCCTCCGGCGCCGCACAGGGTCCAGTTTCCCTGGGACACCGAAAGGTTGGCTCCCGTCCCTCGTGCTGCCAGCTCCTTGCCAGTCCCCTCTCAGATCCCAGCGAAATCTCTCTAAAAACACTCAGTAGCTTCCGTGCACTCGTGACAGCCCAACAGCCAGTGAACAACGCTGGAGCCCCGCCGGTCAGTCAGTCACTGTGAGATGGGCACACTGGTGCTGTCACCAGGCACTCAGCCACAGTCCTGTGCTTGTGGCACCATTGCATTGATCCTTGTAGCACTGGCACTCTGTTCTGCCATGTTACCCTGTTCTGCCGCATCCCCTGCCCGCAGGGTGCCAGGTAGGGCCCAAGGTGACAGGGTGGGACACGCATGGTGTCCGTGTCTCAGCCGTGGCAGAGCAGTGGCAGCTGCACAGTGCGTGGTTGGTGGCATGTGAAGTCGGTTTCTCTTTCATCCCAGACAAGCTGCTTTAATTCCTGGAGCTGTCCTGGCTTTTTGTCTCCTCCGCCTAACTTCATTCCTGGCGTGGCAGGGGGGCACAGGATTCCAGTACATCTATGGATTTCATCCCTGTCCATCAGCCATCACACCTGGTGACCAGCCCCTGCCCAGGGTGTGCCATGGAAGTCTCCAAGAGCTTTCCCTGGGCAGTGACAGCCGGGATGAAGCTGTCCTGGTCCCCTGGAACGCTCATCAGGGCACACTGCAGTTCTGCTGCTGTTTCAGGGTGTTCACCACAGCTCACCCATACATTGTTCAAGTCAGGCATGAGTGTCCTCCTGAGTTAAAAGTCTTGCAAAAGGGTTTTCTGTGATCACTGAGTCCCTCAGCAAAATGTCTAGGGATGGGGCAGCCACAGCTTCCCTGGGCAACCTGTGCCAGGCCCTCACCACCCTACCAGGTAAGAATTCTTTCCCAATATCCCATCTAACCTTGCCCTCCGGCAGTGGGAAGCCATTCTCCCTTGTCCTGGCACTCCAAAGTCCCTCCCCAGCTCTCTTGGAGCAGTCATACTCAGGAGAGCTAAAGGGAAAGGTTCCCCTTTGGCAATCTCAAAACTGACGACTTCAGAAGGAAAGGGGCAGTCAGCTGTGCCAGACAGGGAGGCAAGGGAGGGAGCAATGTCTGTCCAGGAGGGGAGGGAGAGCTACTGCTATGCTGGTGCTACAAAACTGAATTGTTTGGGAAGCACCCAGGGAAAACAATGTAAGACTGTGCTACACTCACCTCCTGTCTGAGTGATGAGGCTCTTGGAGAAGGTGCCACCACCAGATGGGCTGTGGTGGAGAAAGAAAACAGATCTTAGTCCCGAAAGGGAAGTGGTGAGAGACAGAGTGCTCAGGGATGGAGCAATTCAGGATAGAGAAGGTGCCTTTGAGAGGCACTGGAATTCATGGCTGGGCAGCGGAAGGACAGCGCTGAAGGCCTGGACGCTGCTGGCCCAGCAGTAGCAGCTCCACGACAGCTGCTGGAGCGTGTTTGGCTGTGAAGAGCTTTGCAGAGTCCTGGGAAGGACAGAGCTGGGAGAGCACAAATAATAGCATAGAATGGGGGGTCAAAGCAGAGAAAAAAGGAGTCCTGGTGCTCCATGGAGAGAGGTGGGAGCAGCCTGGCTGTGCAATCCCGCCTGTGCTCACCCAGGCTGGGGGAACTTCCAAAGCACTGCCCTGGTTAGAGCTGGAAAGGGGAGAGGCCCTGGTGCCCCCAGCATTCCAAGACAGAGAGGCTACGGGCAAAGGCCAAATTTGGAGAAAGAATTAATTCGTTTGTTTTGGGAGGACCAAACAGTCCTGGACAATTAGAATTTTAAAGTACTAAATAAATGATTACTCAGTCCATGGTGCAGCACAGAGCAGCAGGGCTGGGGGGAATAACCACACTGAGGCAGGTCAACAAAGCACATGTACAAGGTTTCCTGGGATCCAGTCAGAGCCATAAAACTCCTCTGGTGGGCCCCAGAACGTGGAAAAGCCATGGGAGCAGCCTGCATCAGTTCTGTGTCAGTGAGGTATTTTCTCTTTATCATAAGTTCCTCTTCCTGCAGAAGCAGCCAGAGAGCAGCAGGTGTGAGGGGGAAGGAGCCTAAACCGGGATCATGGGGACAAATTAGCAGGTGCCTGCAGAATATCACTAACCCCGTCTGCAATTCCGGAGCCTACGTAGGTGTTTTATTTTCTAGCGGTGTTAGAAAGACTGTCAGAAAATAATTAGGCTCTGTCAACAGTTCCCCTATTCCCAGATTGCTTACGACTTCCTGACTCATTAGAGCTGCCGAGCTTGGCAGGAAACCTGTTTTATAGTAATTTCAGTTAGTGGTGTCCCTGGAGAAGAGACAACACGGTGCGGGTGACACCAGCGTGTGACACCAGCGTGTGACATTGGCGTTGCCTTCACCCTCGTGATGGAAGCACCGGGGCCATCCGGGTTGTGCAGGGCAGTTCCTGCTGGCAGGAGAAACTGTCCCCCCTCTGTCCCCATCCTGGTGACAGGGCACAGGACACTCACCTGCAGGGCCAACACTGGGCAAGGTCCAGCTTTAGGTGCGGGGGATTTGCTGGTGCCCTGAAAATTTTCCCGGTTTGTGAGGGTTTTAAAAACAGAAGGGACATGTAAATCCCATTAAAGGGGTCTTTCCATTTAATCCTGGAATAAAGCCACCACAGCCTCCCTGTGCCAGAGTGGGAGCTGTCATGTGCAAACACAAGTTGGCTGTGTCAGGACTCTCCTGGGGCCCACTGGCCCCTGAATTTTACCACCTTTGTCTCAGACACTCTGCAGATCCTCCTCAGTGATCGGAGGAGCAGGACCATGCACAGTACTGACCCTGCAGCACTTGGAAGCAGATTTAAAAATAGTTCTGAAATCTTCTGTTTATTTCTCTGATTTTTGGATCCAATTCCTCTAGATCAAAGATAAAGAAAGTTTACAGTGAGACTGTGCTTGCCAAGAACACAAAGCACAACCTTCCTCCCCAAAACTTGCACTTCCCACTCAGTTCATGCCCTTTTTCCCTACATTATCTCAACTGAAATCCAGGACTAAAGCAGATGTTCCCATTGATTTTCCATGCCCTTTTCCCAAGTCAGCACCTTGCTGACCTCCTGCTCTCTCCTGTGATGCTCCGACCAGGTACTGCTTCCCTGAGGCTGCTGATGGTACCTCGAGATCCAAAATTAGGCAAATTTTACAGCCTGATTCTGCTGACAGCCACGGGAGTGGGATGTTACATCCTTTTATAAGCAGACATGCAAATAAGAGACAAATTCTATGGTCTCAGTGTCATCTTTCCATTGAAAACAACCCTCCTACATACTCTTCTCATGGAGGTGTGAGCGTGGGAGTCCTGGGACCACAGGGCAGTGGTGCCACCATCACGCACCATGTGGCTTCTTCCAGGGAAAACCCATGCCCATGGCTGCTCTGCCACCTTCTCATGGCACTTCCTAAGAGGTGATTGGGATTATCAGGGTGATGGAGGGAGCCCTCACAGCTGCCCTGCTGCAGATTTTGAAATTCCCATTGTAATTACAGCATGGAATATTGTATGGAATCAGGAGCTGCTTGTGCAGTGCTTAGCCCCAAACTGCTGCTCCCCCAACACCCACAGGGACCATCGGGTCACACATGCTGCTGATCATCCTCAGCACAGGCTCAGCACCGAATTCTGCCACGGAAAAGGTTTTTCCTCTGCCAACAGGAAGGCAAATCCTGTGTCTGCTGTAGCTCCCCAACGCTGGATATTTGAGCCCTGTAACACGGGGGGTTCCACACCCCAGGGTAACAGGGATGGAGTAACTAAACATCCTATGCCTGTTGGAAGACAGGATCCTGCACCTGTTTGTTGTACACCTTTATTGAACACAGCAAACACACAGCCTGGCACCTCCTGCCAGGTGATCTCCAGGTACAAGAAATGGCATTTTATGGGTGCTTGCATCACGGAACATCCACCAACTCTCCCCAGGAACACCCTCAGACCTCCCACCCCTCCTCCACAAACCATCAACCCAATTAACAGTTAACATTCTGCGTCATCAAGGAACGTGGGGTGGTGGAGAGGCAGAAAATGCCAGTACTGCACTCCCAGGCAGCCCCACCACGCTCACATTAACCACAGGAGCTGCCTCTGTGCTCGTGTTTCCAGCTCCTCACTCAACCCCTGCTCTGCAGCACCTGAAGGCAGCGGAGCACAGCCCAGATTGAATTCCACCCACAGAGGTTTCTATGGGGTGAAAGCTGAGACGGCGCCAGCATTGTGTGGATTCAGCATGGGGACAGAGCTCGGCGATTGCCTGTTTTAATCCTTGAACAAAATGAGTAAACAAGCTTTGTTAATGCCTTCCTTGTTACCTGAGCAGTTTCACACCTGTGGGACCCATCCTTGAGCCAGCCAGAACAGAATAAGAGGCAGCCTCACCACCACACCAGAGGACAGCTGGGATGCACTGGGCTCACTCCAACCCACCTCCATCCCAGACATTCTGCCCCTTGTCATTCATGGAGAAGTGAAAAGACTTCCATGTGGCTTCTGCAAATGCATCTCAAGCACCTTGAGGTCTTTGTGGAGCTGGCACATGTGCAGAAAGAGGCTGCTTGGGGTTCCACAAGGCACTGGACAAGGATCTTACCAGCTCCAAGAACCCTTGGAACAAGACTGAAAGTCTCCCCTGGGCAATTAATCCATTAAGAGGAAAAAAGGTTCCATAACATATGGAAATCGACAGGCAACTTCCCCAATAGCAGAGGGTCAAGAGCTGACAGCAAGGGTCAATGATGGCAAGAAGTTACGTAGAGCAACCAAAATGCCACTGAATGTAGAGAGTGCCAGGAAAACGGTGTTAAAAAAAAAGTAAAAATCCAGGTAAAAGTGCTGCCTGTGGAGAAAACAGGTGTGTTTCCAGCATCACACCTGCCCTGTTCCTCAGGCAACCCTGGTGCTCCTGGATCCAAACCAGCTGACCTTTATGGAATCCTGCACTGCCCTGAACAACCCCAACTCAGCAGGGTGATACTGCTGCCAGCATGTGCCTTCCAGCTTCAAAACTGTTCCCTAATACAGAATCCACTCTAAATTTCCCCAAAGTGAGTTGGTGGTTCAACATTTTGTGTTAAATGTGAAGGCAGCCCCAGCAGTGCTGTTACTCCAAATTCCCTGGCCTTTGCTCTTAAAAGCAGAGTGTAATTCTACATCCAAGAATTTGTTCTATGCAACTTTCTGGAGGACACGGTACTTTTGTGGAAGGAAGAAACCCTGTCACAACCCATGGGAGGTTTTCACAGCAGGACCCTGGGGTATCACTGTCCTTTTTGCTGCAATCCCAGGGGATCATCAGCTGTGCTGGAGGTTTGGATTGGGAGCCAGTGTCAGTGGCACAGCCTCACCGAAGGGCAGCGGGCACCAGGACACCCCTTCCCTTTATTTAGCAGATCCCAAAACCCCAGATCAGTGTGCTGGAAGAGCTGGAAAGGTTCTTGCCTCAGCCCAGGAAGCAACCTGTACACTGTCTGCACTTCAAGGCCAACTGTACAACACACAAAAACAGGGCAAGAGAGAAATACTCTCCTCTATTCCCAGACAAAATCAGCATTATCCACAAATCCCAAATGCATTTCTTTTCCGTTTTCATTTTGGGAGAAGAGACCAGACTTAATTGTTTCCCCCATCTGGTGCACATTCACAGTACATAAGAATGAGTTTAGTTTCCCATCCATGTGTCAGATTGTGACCTCAGGGAGAAAGAAGGATCTGCATTTCCAGAAGCCACATGCCAGTTCCCACTGGCTCTGCCATGCACAGCACGGAAACACCCAAACCAACAAGGATTCAATATAAGTTGGTCACAGGATACACATTCCAAAGGGACAAGTACAAATATTACAAAATGAACAGAATCACTTTTAAAATCCATGTATTTGTTTAACCATTAAAAACAGACAGGTACAGAAAGAGGTGGCCAAACTAACAATTCCCCACTGCTCCAATTAGTGTTGGCTGCACGCTCTGGGAATGTTCTTGCAGAACCAAAGCTCTGGACATCTTTTCTGGCAAGGGCTGGAGACAAATGGCAGATGATTCCCAACCGTGTGAAGGGCTGAGGCAGAGCCACAGGCCCAGGGCAGCTCTTTCGTGGTGTCTGGCTTAACGCAAAGGCATTGAGAGAAAAAGGTTGTCTGGGGTTATGTCAGAGAGAGAGAGAGAGAGAGCACAAGGGACACCAAACCAGTGTCAGGGAATACTGGAAGTTCCTCTTTCCCTGCCACTGCAAGAGGAAAGTATGACAGGTCTGTGGGTCCCAGAGTTAGGATAGAGTTTGGAATTAGCTTGGTCCCATGGATATCAACATCACTTGACAGACTCAGAGCTAAAAGCAAGGCAGGAAGGTTAAGGGCAGCAGAACTGCATGTGTTGCACACATACACTCTCTCTCCCTCTTTTCAGGCTGTCTGAAACCCCAGCAAGGCCAGCTCAGGAGCTTTTCCCATCCACCATGTAATAGCGATACATTAAACCTAAGACCAGTGCTCCGAAGATGGGGATCAGCCATGTCGACCAGAAACTATGGGGAGAGAAAAAGAAACAACAAACTAAAACATACACACCACAGAAACCAGAAGAAAGCATCTAGTTAATAATCCATTCCCAACATTCAGCCCTTGTCACACATCTAGGGAACATCTGGGAGCTCTACCCACAGGGTGGTCCCCCAGCTATGGCCACAGGCCAAGCAGGCCCCACTGTCCCCATGCACAGGATCTGCCAGCCCCCACAAGAGGCCCAAATGTGGCCTCATGCCTTATAAAACAGCAGCTGGATGGCTGAAGTTTCCAGCTTGGCACATCCAGAGACCCATGGGGGGGGTTTGTTGTTGGTTTGGTTTTATTTTCCTTAAATAAGTCAGGCTGTAATTTGTGTTGTACAAACAACACAGCTGACTCAATGATGGCAATGGCTACAGCTGTGCCTCAGTAAATCTGCCTTTCTCAGACTCCAGAGGCCACAGGCTCACCCTCCGCAGCCTCCTGAGTAAAACCTTCTGCACCAGCTGCAGGAGACCAAGGCCCTGTGCTGGTTTTAAGGATTTTCACTAGACAGGGCTGATCATGGTAAAATCCTCTGCAAACCCACCCATTACTGCTGTGCCACCCCTTGGCCCACAGTGCCCCCCCAAATAAGCCCTGTGGTTGCAGGGATGCAGCACCACTGTGCAACACCAGCACACCGGGCAGAGAATTCCCAACACCGGGGTGCTGGTTCTGCCCAGTACAGAGCAGACCTGGGCTCACATCCAGCAAGGGAGGTGCACACTCTGGCACTTGCTTTGGAGTATCTGCTTGCCAGAAGGACACTGCAGTACATCCCTGGGGATCTTCCTGCCCTTTGGAGTTAATATGTAGCTCTACAATCAGAGTCCCAGCCCCTCCATTTCTCACTCTTATTTTCAGGAGATACTATACCTTGTTTGGCCTGAGGATGTCCTACTTGGATTCTGGAGGAGGAAAGAGGGAGTTAGCAGGGGAACAAAGAAACATTAAACGTGTGCTAATAAGACAAGCCTGAACGTGTGATTACAAATACGGAGGGAAAATAATCCTCCTCTCCCAAACACCCCCTGTCACCAGTGTGGATGTTTCTGGGGATGGTTGCTGTCATCTTCATGTTCTTTCCATCAATCCAATCTCTCCCACCCAGTCACAAACTTCATGCTGGAACTTGCATCCCTCTCAAAACAAGGCTTTGTTTATTACATCAGTTTTGGGGTGATTTTGTGCTTCCCCCTTATTTATTTGTACACTACTGATTCTCTCCCTTGCTGCCATCTTTAAATTACACTGGAACCTCCTTTTAAAACAGATGTTGCCCTCTGGAGAGAGCCCTCAGCTGTGCATAATGTGCTGGACTTATTGATCAGAAGAGAAAAATACTTGAATAAAATATTTAACTCAGATCCAAGGGAGCTACTCTGATCATCATTGATTTCTGTGCACATTTTCAGCATATGATTGTGTTTATGAATCGGAATTCAATCAAACAGTAAATTTTAAGGTGAATATGTATATAATCACACAGCTCCATGCCATAACTAAGCATAGACTTCACCCAGCCTGAGTTATCCTTGATTTCCCTGTTGATAGATCCCTTCTGGATTCCTGCTGCTCTGCTAGTGGTCCTGCTCAGAGGAACATCTCCTGAAAGCCTTGTTGAAGGCAGAGCTGTGTCCTGTTCAGGCCTCCCAGCCCAACCAGCCATGAGGCACATGTTTACCTCCCAGCTGGGATTCTATTTATTGCCTTTTCCCTCTCCCCATCCCTTCCAAAGGCATTTTTGCAACACTCTGCCCTGTTCTAGTGCAGGAGTACCTGAGTGTTAAGCAACACCACTGATCCCTGAGGCAGCTAACAGAGAATTCCTGTTTGCCAGCCGGCCCCTGGCCGTGCTGTCTCCTGGCTCGAGGGAACAACAAGGAAACCAGTTCTGTGGTCAGGACACAGCCAGAAATGCAAAAAATGGTCTGTGGCTCAAGGTGTGGAAAAAACATCGCTGCTGCCAGCAGAGAAAGGGCACAAAAACTCACTTCCAATTTCACACTGAGGTGCCCACTGAACTTCAGAACAAAAACAAAGGTAGAATTTGCTTGGGAAATTTATTCATGTGTAGTTTGCGTAAACATAAAGCCACAAGCTCCACAGGAAAAAAAGAGGGGGAAAAAATCTCCAAAAGACATGTGACATTAAATAAAAGCAGAAAACTGAAATGCTGAGAGCTTACCTTAGAACCTTCCTTTTCACGATCATTCTGTCAGGAGGAAAAAGAAGAAAAAAGGAGGTAAGTGCTGACTTCAAAGGAAGGCTGCAGCCTTTATGAGGGAATTGTTCTGTGCAAAGGTAATTGCTTGGGCTCAGTTTTCAAAGGAGTCCTTCCTTTGGCACCCAAAGGCAGGCAGGAAGATGGTGTTTGTGCCCCTGGGAACTCTCACCCTCCTGAGCTCAGAATTACAAGGCAAAGGTGGATTATGCTTCCAACCAGCTACAGAGGGAACCCACAAATTCAGCTTAAGTGCCCCGATTTAAATGAAGTGAGAAATCTGTTCTGAATGGTAGAAGGAGAAGACTAATTTAGTTCAGTTTCCCCAACAGAAACCTTGGACAACACAGGGACTGCCTGAAGCCCTCAACTACTAAATTATTTCACAAGAGACACCTTGGTGTTTGTGTTTGGGGGTTACATGAGGCACTCACCGGGTGGACCTCTCCAATGTAGTACTGCTTCAGCATTTCTCTGGCATCTGTGGAATGCCCTACATCTTCAAAGCTCTCAGTAGCATCTCTGCCAGCTTGCTCGAGCAACACCTCTTCTCCACCTGGGTGCTGCAAGAGAAGAGTCCAGGTGAGCCAAGGGCTGGATGCAGAAAGGCACTGAGGATGTCATCAGCCTTCCTCCCACCCTACACTGCTGGATGCCTCAACCAACACCAGCAATAAAATCTGCCAGAGGTTCAGTTGTCCAGCCTCTCCTCAGGAATTCACAGACACCAGTGGAGGAAAGGATATTCTGCTTCTTCAGGTGCTACAAAAATGATGGTGTTTGGCTGACTCTGCATACAAATGTGCAATACTGAACCTGATCCTGTATGCAACCACCAGTGACACGGGGGGGGAGGGGGGGGAGGAAGTAATGAAGTATCAAAAAAATCATACTGTTTAATATCATACACTGATTTCAGAGATCCAGAGCTACAACAGCCAAATCCCCAGGGAGCTCCACAGTGACACTGCCACTGCTGTGGATGGCAACTGGTCACGGCTAACTCTCAGATGGGATGAATTGACACAAACCCTGCATTCTGTGGTCTGTGGTGGGCTGGGCTCTGTCCACTGTTGATGCCACAATTCCAGGAACGGTGGAAAGCACAAACCACAGACCTAGCAAAGGACAATTCCTTCACAGCCTGAGTGGGAACTACCAGCTAATCCAGTTACACCAATAAAGTGGTCACACATCCCAGGGCACACACAGGGACGAACCCAGTTCTCCAGGGTTTCAGGCAACCAGCCCTGAACTGGAGAAGAGAACTTGGGCTACATTTCAGATCAAAGGACCACCACACCTGCTTCTCTCTGCCATATCCTTCTCCTTCCCACAGACACAGAGCAGTTGCCACCCCACCTCTTCCTTCAGTTTGTCTGCTTTTGCTACCAAAGGTCTGAATATTCCCACCAGGCCATCCC
Source organism: Picathartes gymnocephalus (assembly GCA_013390045.1). NCBI lineage: Eukaryota > Metazoa > Chordata > Aves > Passeriformes > Picathartidae > Picathartes > Picathartes gymnocephalus. Next base: position 626,506 of record WEKY01052720.1, on the reverse strand, counting down.
ACCTCACACCAAACACAGGATGGACACAAACCAGCCTCATTGCTTGCTCCACTGGGGCCAATCCTGCAACCCCTCATATCGCAGCTCTTTATTTGGAATAAATCCCTTTATTGTCCAGGTATGTCACTAAACCAGCATGGAGCTTTCTCAGGAGGCACAAAGGGCAACGTGGAGGGACACAGTTTGTTAGCAGGCAGTTATCAGGTGGCCTGAGCTGGGGCACCAGGTAAGGCTCCATGTCTGGCTGCAGTTCTTGCTGCCCCTTCTCCCACACCAACCCTCAGGCTCACTTGATCCCAGAAGAGTCAGATCAGGGACTTGGATGGATGTTGTCTGTTCACACTGCTCAGAACAACTGTCCAATTTCCAGCTAAGATCCACCATTTATCTGAGCCTTCTAGAAGAAGTTCTTAGGGTTGCCTCACCAGAAATCTCATATTTCAGAGAAAGAAATATCTGAATTTTAAGCAGACAACCTTGCTTTACTAATAATAATTTGCTCTAAAAGGACAGACAAAACCCTGCAGCAACAGGGAACATGCAGTGGCTCTTTCAGTGACATCCAGTCTCTCCACAGACAAGAGGATGCATAAAATTCAAGAGAAGAGAACAGTAAAGTTCACTCCTCTTTACATCTCTGTCTCTGAAGCCTTTCTATGCACTTGCTAAATCCACAATTATTTATTCATGCACGTCTGTCTTTCGCTGCAATCTCCAAGCCTAATAGACTTTAAAAATATTTTGGCATCTCCTATTTCTGAAGGGCTCTGTCCTGCAGACAGCACTGCTGCAGCCAGACAATTCCTACCTTGTCCTACCCCAGCAAACATAAACCCAGACTATTTGTACAGGAAGTCATTGGCTCTGCCACAAAACTGCCCAAAGCTGCAGCTGCTGCAGGAAAACATGGAAACATGAGTGTTGCAAACTAGGGGGAGGGGGGGAAGTACTTCCAGGGGAAACAATGGCTGGAAAATGTCCGTTTCTGACAAGAAACAGCCAAAAGCAAACCAGGGGAGAGGTGACAATAAAATTGGGTCCTCTGTGACACTGGACCTTCAGCACACACAGTGAGTAACAGTGACTTGGAACTGAGGGCACACAGCAAAGGCCTCTGAGCACATCCCAAACTTCCACAAGGAGAGAACCTGGAGTCCCTCCCCACGAACTCCAAGGACCTGTCTGCAAATGTCAGAAGTGCTGGTACAGACCTGCTGGAGACACAAACGAGCTCAGCAGCAACACTGAGCTCCAGGACTAATTAGATCACTGTGTCAGGTAAGAGGTAAGATCATCAGGTTGAGGAGGAATGAAACTTTCATTTACCCCAGAGCTAAAGAAATAAACCAGGAGAGGAAAGAGTATTCTGTGCAATAATAATGTGCCAGCACCATAGAAGCCAGAACCAAGGATGTGCAGTCACCTGGACGAATGATCCACACATCCTGCACAGCACTGGCTCTAAGGCATGGAACAGGTTTTCCAAAAACACCTCTGCAAAGCTGGAGCAAGTCAGCATGAGGAAAGCCAGATGTCTGCTCCTCCTTCTCTTGAAGAACACTATAGCTGAAACCAACTGGGCGATTTGGGTCAGTGGTGTCACAACCCAGGCTCCTGCCACTTGGAAACTGGACATGGATTCCTGCTCACGCTTATCACAGGCATCAGGAACGGCAGCACGTGCTGAGGCACGGAGCTGTGGGGGCTGCTGTGCCTTGTGGGCTCAGATAACAGACACCAGAGCTTCCTGGAGAAACACGGATCTCCAGACACTCCTAGCCATATGTGAATATGGAGATAAACTGTATCCCTCTAGCAGAACTGTAAATAAGTCTCTTCCAGATTGTGCACAAGTTAAAAGCTCAGATTTTGATGCCAGTGTGGTGAAGGGTAAGCCTGACAGACCCCAGAACACCTGCAGGAGGTACAGCTGCCTCCCTCCACCCCCACTCACCCCGAGCACCCAGCTCCTCCTGCTCCAGCCACAGCCTGCACGAGCTTTTCTAGACCACTGCAACCAGGAGTAATAATAGGTATCCTGGTGTGGTCCAGTTACCCAGATTTGGGAGAAAATAGATCACCATAAGGCTGTGTCAGATTTTAAAATAATCCCATTTCATTTTAGGCTCTCAGAGGCTCTCTGAAGCACAGGAGATTGCATCTCCCAGAAACAGCTGCAACACTTCAGTTGCTGTCTTTGCACATCTCCTGGATTTCGTTCATCTCCTTATAATTCAGTAAATTTTGCTATGTGATAGATGTCTTGTTACTCTTGTTACACAAAATGTGAATTGGAAACTTAAACTGGTCTTCCAGCAGCACACGGATTTCGGGTTGGCTGACCTGCAGTGCATAATTTGCAGGAATCATGGAGCCAAATTCAACCTTTTAGCGGTGACTTCTTCAGGATTGCACAATCCCACCCATGGAACATGCCAGTAGTCTCAGCAATCCCAGCCAAATAATCTGTGGGCAAAGGGCAGCAAAGGCACACAGCAGATGCTTCTCCAGTGACCACACAGGGCTGGGGACACACGACAGGACACCCCAAGTGCTGCGGCTGCACCACGCAGAGCTCTGCAGCACCAGCTCCCCACACAACTGCAACCTGCCAAGGAGACAAGCACTCCTGGTTCCCATCAGCTGCACGTCCTTCCCCAGCACTCCAGAGGGTAACAGACAGAAAGAGGATTTTTGCCAATAAATTAGGCCTTGATCTACAGTTCCCCTGTGCCAGCGAGGGGTGTGCACAGCACAGTGTTGTGTCAGCCACACTGGCACAGCTCAACAGTGCCCTTATTCTTCTCCCTCTCCCTCGTCCCAGTAGGTCTTTTCATGTCAGAAAAATACAAGTGGGAAAAAGGGCCTGGAAAGGACAGAGTGAAATATCATCTCAGGGTGAAACACCATCTCAAGGTGACACTCAGGGCACAACTAAACCTGGCTTGCTGGAGGGACTGAAGTGTTTTTCTGGGCTCACTTATAATTCCAAAGGTGTCCCAGGGAGCAGGTCCCAGACTCCATCTTACAGAGAACATCGAGGTGAAGACCCAACCTCCCTGCAGTGTCCATGCTCTGAATCACAGCACAGAGACAAGTGTAAGACAAGACTCACAGCTCCTGCAACTGCTGTCCTACCCTCCAGCTCATTCTGGCTCTTCCTAAACCCTAACTCAGCATTTTCTTATTCAGAAACCAGCTGTGAACTGCTTTTCCAAGTTTTTTCCTTGTCTTCCCCTGCATCTACTTAGCCTTTGTGCACCCACAACTCCTTCCCACCAAACTGCCCTGCGTGGAGAAAAGGAGGCTCAGGAGGGACCTTCTGGCTCTGCACAACTCCCTGCCAGGAGGGGCAGTGAGGAGGGGGTCAGGCTCGGGTCCCAGGGAACAGGGACAGGAGGAGAGGGAACGGCCTCAGGCTGGGCCAGGGGAGGCTCAGGTGGGCCATCAGCAGGAATTTTGTCATGGAAAGAGTTGTTCATTGGAAGGGTCTGCCCAAAGATGTTTGGAGTCTCCACCCCTAGAGGTGTCCAAGGAAGGCCTGGACGTGGCACTCAGTGCTCTGGGCTGGGGACAAGATGGGGATAGGGCACAGCTTGGACTTGATGGTCTGGGAGGGATTTTCCAGCCTGGACAATTCTGTAATTCGGTCATTTTTGAGACCCAAAGAAGAAACCAGGTAGTGTCCAACTTTACAAATCAATACTGAGAGCTGCAGAGCAAGGCACAACCTCCAGCTGCCAGGTGATCACTCCCTGCTGCCTGATGCACCTCCACCCTCGCCAAGGCAGCTCTGTCACTGCACAGCACACAGGCTCCAACCACGTGCGCCTGGAGGGAAAGCACGGTTGAATTCAGACCAGCAGAACCAACATGCTGGAACACATGCGTGTCAATGAAGTGTCTTCTTTGGAGCTGGTTCAGCCCAAACTTTGTACTTTGCCCTGCAAATGCCACAATGTCTTTGCTGTTACTTTAAGCTGGGATAAACCCCTTTGAAATTCTCATAGGACCACAGTTCTTCCTGAGTTGGAAGGGACCTACAAGGATCATCATTCCAACCCCTGGCCTTGCACAGACACCCCAACAATCCCACCTTGGGCATCCCTGAGAGCGGTGTCCAAATACTCCTGGAGCTCTGGCAGCCTTGGGGTCGTGCCCATTCCCTGGGGAGTCTGGGCAGTGCCCAGCACGCTCTGGGGGAAGAACTTTTTCCAGATATCCAACCTAAACCGCCCCTGGCACAGCTTCATGCCACTCCCTCGGGCATTACTATTTTGTTGCTGTTTATTCCCACTCTATTTCCAGCTGTCAACATTTAGGACACCACCCTCAACCTTCTCAAAATCAGATGACAAAAGCAGTGAATCTCGAAGGAATTTTTGTCCCCACATCCAAGAGAACTGGAGATTTGTCAGAAGCTGCATTGTTTGCAAACCCCTGGTGCGTGGTCCCTTCTGGGCAGGCAGCAGAGTGGTGGCCGCGGTATCACTGTCACCTCCTCCTCCGGGTTCTGGGGTGTTTCTGCAGACTTCACATTCAAACTATGGATGTGCCCCGATCCCGTTCACCCTTCAGGATGCGGAGTGAGGTCCCGTGACTGAAGGAAATCTGCACCTCCCCGTGACCTGCCTCAACAGATTTCCTGGGAAACCTGGAATTACCTCAGAGGAGCAGCAGCCGAACCCCTGCCTCCGGCTGCCCGCGGCCACCGTGACCCGCCACCCCTCCGTCCCTCAGGACGTAGAACCGGGCGCATGCGGCCCCTCAGAGACCGCACAGCCTGGGCCGGGGAGGGGCCTCAGGGACACCGGGACCCCCCACAAACCCCGGCGGGGCCTGCTCGCCTCCTCCTCTGGCACCCGACCCCGGGATCTCTGTCCCCACGGCTCCCCCTGACCCTCCATGGCCCTCCCCGCCCCTCTCGGCCTCACACAGCCTCTCCCCGGCCCGGGTCGCCCTCACTCCAGGCCTCACCTCCTCCAGGAACCGGGTGACATCGTAGACGCGCCCGTGGATCACCAGCCAGGCCTCGCGGCTGGAGTTCCGCTTCGCCACCTCCTCCAGGGTGAACACGGGCGCGGGCCCGTCCCCCGCCGCCGCCGCCGCCTCTCCGCGCCGCCCGCCCTCCATGCTGCCCGGCGCGGCTCCG
>WEKY01052720.1:604248-621212 GCA_013390045.1 Picathartes gymnocephalus | reverse complement strand
GGCGTGGCCCAGTGGGAGCGGCCGGGGCGGAAGGCGGGAAACGGCGCGCGAGCGTCGCCGCTGAGGCGGCACCGGGCGGGCGCGAGTCCACCGAGGCCGGGACCCGCTCAGCCCCGGGACCCCCTCAGCCCCCGCTCCCTTCAGCCCCCATTCCCCCAGTACTGGCTCCGAGCCGCCCTGCTACCCCCGTGCCACCGGAGAGCGCGGTACCCGTCAGCAGCCCGCCCTCAGCTTTTCCACTGCTTCTTTTGACTCTTCCCAAAGAAGTGGACAGGAAATAGATGTGATCCCAGAGCCCTTTAAACCGAGCCGGTGGCCGTGCAGCACATCCCCAGCTCCCGACTCTTCCCAGGTTCCAAAGCAAAGTTCACAGTCAGCTCTGACGAGAAGCGCTCTCCTCCCTCCGGCCGCGTTGAGCAGGTTCAGGGCTGGAGGCCGTTCGGAAGCTCGGGGACCTGAGTAACTCATGAACCCTATGGTTTCCCTTTATGAACTGGCACTTGTGGAATTTATTTCCTTGCACTTGCGCACAGGTATAAGGCTGGGCAGTGGGTGTTTGTTTAACACCTGCTGAGGAGGCAGAATCGCCGCGCTGTCAGTGCTAAACTGTGACCAGCACTGGCTAAAGGTTTAAAGGTGTGTGCAGGGAGAGTCCGAGCTCACAGCTGGGCAGGTCACAAATCCCTCTGGATCCTAAAGGGAGGTCAAGTGAAGTTCTCCATTTGGGCGAGTCCATACATTCACCTGCCCAGATATTGGGGTGTTAAAGGCTCAGCCTGTTCTGAAACCTCTCCACAGTCACCTAATAAATGTTAAAATATTGAGTTGCTTCTTCTTTTGATCCTTTCTGTCTACCTTTTCCCAGTCATCAGGGCTGTTTCCTGGTTGTGTGTGTAACCCAGGATCATCTGACATGGAAGTGTTTCCAGCTCCTTGTTGTGCCCAGGCAGCCCAGATCTTGGCACCTTTCCAAACCCATGTCTTTCCTTCTAGATCCTTCCTTGCCCCACCCAGTTCCAACGGGAAGAGTTACCTCCACGCAGACTGGTTCAGAGTTTCTGTAATCGACTTGATGGGTTTCTAAGTAAGTGCCTTTGTGCTTCCTTCTCTCCATCCTTCATGCCTGGAGGGTTTATCTGTGGATTTTCAATGGGACTTCATGACCCTCCTCCACATTTCCCTTGTCCCCTGTTCCATTGCTCCCTGGTTTTCTGTGGCTCTCCACTGCCTTTCTAAGGCCAGAATGGTCTTGGAAGGGACCTTAAAGCTCCCCCAGTCCCACCCCTGCCATGGGCAGGGACACCTTCCACTGTCCCAGACTGCTCCAAGCCCTGTCCAACCTGGCCTTGGACACTGCCAGGGATCCAGGGGCAGCCACAGCTTCTCTGAGAGTTGTTGTTCTGTCTGGGGCTCCAGCACAGTGACAGCAGAGCCTGCTGACCAGGGCCCTGGTGGTTTTCCTGTTCTGTTTCCTGCTGTAACTCCTCCAGAAGGATGTGACAGGCACGAGACCACGGCAACATGCAGATCCTGTTCCCTGGAATATTTTCTTTCATCTGTAATCACTTCATCAAAAGCCATAAATCAGTGAGGGGAGGCTCAAATGCACAAGCACGGCTGCAATTTGTGCCTTCCTGCCCAGTGTTTTGTTTGGCACGTGGAATTCCAAAGCTTTTCCTGAAACACTGATGATGATACCCCAGGAGGACTCAGTGAAACTGGATAGTGAGGCCACTGGCATTCCTGGTCCTGCTTCCATCACCCCTGCTTCCTTTTCATTTATTGGAGACGATTCAGGGAGCAAATCAGTGGGTTTATTTTTGTATTTGCTCTGGAATTCACCGTTTCAGGCTTGTTTTCCAATCCTGGGTGCTGCTAACTCACTGTTGGCTCAGGCAGACCCTGAAGTGGTGCAGGAGGGAAGGCTGGACTGGGGTGCCAATGCTGTGCCCTCCCCAGCTCCAGAAGCATGTCGGGAATTGTCACCTTCCCCAGCTCCCAGCTCTGCCAGGGGGATCACTGCTCTGGTGACATCTGTCATGTCACCACCCTGTCCAAACCCTCCAGGAACTGCAGAGACCTTGTAGAAGCAAATCCATCTAATAGGGTGGGAGGTGATCTCCTGAACATCCGAAGGGGTGACACCTTCCCCAGGAGGGCATTGCAGGAGGAGATGGCAGCCCAGAGGAACACAGGCAGGAGGCAGAAACAGGAGGCTGAGGGAGTTTTCCCAAGTGAAACTTGGCTTGCAGAAGGCAGGTGGCCCTCCAGTGGCTTTGTCCTGGTGTCTCAGAGAGGAATCTTGCTTTGCTTCCCTTGGTAGAGGACTCCAGGACTCTCTCTCCTGACCTTTGTGCAAAAATTAATAAAATTACTCAAAATCCTATAAGTTGTACAAGCCCGACGGGATCTGCTGAAGGGGCTGGCACATCTAGTTGGAGCCATGTGGATCACAGGGGCAGAAGTTATGGATCTCCCTGGAAAACACAGATTTTTCTGGCCAGGAGAGCAAAGGCAGTGTCTGAAGGGCTGTAAAAGTGACTGGTCTCACGCTGGGGCTGATCCTGATCGGCCTCTCCCTGGATTGAGGGGACAGTGCTGAAATTCCAGGGTTCCCTTGACACCTCCTCCTGCATCTTGTGACAGAGAAAGAGCAAAACCACTTTGCCCATGAATATTCCACGTGGAAAAGTGTTTGACCCAGAGCATGGTGCACACACTGCCCCTCAGCCCGGGCAGCAGCTGCCACATCCTCCCGAGCACCCTCCGTGACATTCCAAGCATGGCTGTGCCATGTCCCGCTCCCACCCTGCTCCCCAGGGCAGTCCCCCCGCCCCAGGTGACTCTTCTGCCTCGCACAGATTATTCTTATCTTCGTTTGCCAATAAAAATCCCTCCCAGTTTTTCTGTTTTCCATCTGACACATGGATTTTTCCCATGTGTGTTTCCTCCTCCCCTGGCCTGGGGCAGAGGGAAGGGAGGATCCCAGATCACCTCATGCCAGAGGAATTTTCACGTGCTTTTCCATCTCAGGTGAGAGAGCCTCCAGGACAGTGTCAGGGATGTTCCCTGGGCTGAGGAGACACCGCATGTGTCCAAACAGGACACCCCAGAGTGGCAGAGAACCATCCCATGATCCCGAGGATCTGCTTGCCAGTGCCTCCACCTCTGGGCACCAGTTCTGCTTGGGAATTCCTCAGCGGGATCACTGGGAAGACAGGAGTTCTAATTCATTACCCCAAGTCTGTCTGTGGGACAATCTATGCCCCAAAATCCTGCCCAGGGGACCTGGTTTGCTGTTCCAGGTGAGGGGCATTGGCAGGTGGCCGGAGCACAGAGCACAGGAGAGTGGGGGTTGTTTGGAAGACCAGAATAAAGGCAAAAACCCCGTGCCTGCACTGGCAGGGCGGCACTGCCAGGTTTGGGTGACATGACTTTAACACACCTAGGCCTGCTCAGGTAAGACACCCGTTCGGAGGTCTCAGCACTCACAGGCGGGCGTTTCCCTGCTGCCGGTCCCGTCGGATGGGCAGCGGGCCGTTCCCGAGCCCCCTGGGACCCGTCTGCGGGCGCTGCCCCTTCCCGCCGGGCCCCGGCAATGCCCCGCGCGTCCGCCAGACGGCGACAAACCCATCCCGGCCGGTTTGGCGCGATGCACGCCGGGAGTTGTAGGCGCGGCGGCGCTGGCGCAGCGCACGCCGGGAGCTGTAGGCGCGTCTCCCGCTCGATAAGACCGCGCGCTGAGGGGCCCGGGGAGGTCCCACGTTGGTGTCGTCACTTCCGTCGCGCGGGATCCCGGCGCGATGGCGACGCGGAGGGTGGCGCGGCAGGAGCGGGACCAGAAGCAGAACCCGAACCCCGACTGGGCCGGGATGGCGGCGCTCCCTGAGAAGACCGTGAACGGCTGGGTCCTGCAGTTCTACTTCCACCGGGCCATAGAGGCCTATCGCTCCGGGCGCAACCGTGATTTCCGCCAGTTCCGCGACATCATGCAGGGTGCGCGGGGCCGGCCCGGGGAGCGGCGGGGCTGGGGGCGGCCCGGCCCAGGGAAGCGAGGCGCCCGCACCGCGCTGCACTGCCCTGACCAGCCGTTTGTCCTACAGCGCTGCTCGTGCGGCCCCTGGACAAGGAGCCGGAGATGGCCCAGATGCTCCGGATAATGCAGCTGCTGTCGCGGGTCGAGGAGGGCGAGAACCTCGGTAGGTGCCCGGCTCTTCCTGCGGCTCTGGGGGGCCCCGGTGCTGCTTGAGGCCCGCTCCCTCCTCCCCCGTGTCCTGTGTCCCTGCAGCTCCCGGAGCTTCATCCCTGCACGGGGCAGGGCTTTGGGCTGTCGGGCTGTGGGGGTCTCCCTGGGGGTGAGGGGTGGCTGTTCGTGTCTGTCTCACTGGGGAGCCAAGAGCAGCATCCGTGGTGCTCCGGGGCTGGCGTGCTGGACAGAAACATCAGCCTGGTGACTCCTGCTCAGCCTCGGAGCTTCCAAAATGCTCTCCCGGGTCAGTGCTGGGCATTTGGGAAGTTCTTGAGTGTTGCCTCCAGAACTTCCCATGGCTGTTGGGGGGCAGGAATTGCAGTTCAGACACTTGGCAGTGCCTCAGCCTGGGTGGCTGTGGGATTTGTGGTGCACCTGTGTGGGTGGATGGCTGCCACCTGTGCAGGTGAATAACCAGCTCTCCGTAGGGAAGCGCCGTGACCCCCCCCCAAACGTATGGATGCCAATTCTTATAGATTGCACCTTCGACAAGGAGTCAGAGCTGACCCCTCTTGAGTCGGCCATGCTTGTCCTGGACTTCATCCGTGAGGAATTTTCTGTGGCGGACAAAACGATGGAGGCTGTGCAGAAGATGGTGAAGGAAGCTGTAAGAGCATTTTCTTTCTCAGTAAATATGTTGTGTGGCTTTTGCCTTGGAAAGGCCTCCTGTGGCTGGTGGTGGGAGCTGTTCTGTGTGGAAGTTGGCACTGAGCTGTTCCCCGTGCCCTGCTCCAAGCTGTCCTTGTTTTCCTCTGCAGGCTGTTGTCGTCTGCATCAGAAACAAGGAGTTTGATAAAGCTTCTGATATCGTCAAGAAGCACATGGGGAAGGAGCCCAGAAACCAAGTGAGTCCGTGCTGGAACGAACTGAGGGTTGCTGGTGTGTCCATCCTGGGTCTGAGATGTCCTGAGGGTGTTGGGGTGAGGAGGCCAAAAAGGAAACAATCCTTCTGGAGTGTTGCATGTTTGGATCATCACCTTGGAGCCCCCTCTGTCACTCACCTTTCCTCACACACCTTCATGGGCCTTCCAGGCATCACCATTTATCCCCTGATGAGCCTCCAGCTGACCTTCAGAGCAGGTTCTGGGAGCAGCAGGAATTCCCATTCCTGTTTCTGCAGGCAGTGGGGTGCTTGGGCACTGCAGGCAAGGAGAATTCCTGTAATAAGGTGGTTCCGTAGCCCCTTGGTTGCTCCCCTCTTCCTCTGGCCTTTTCCCAGCCTCATCTCAGTGTAAATTGGTTGTGCCTGGAAAATGCCAAACAGGGAAGGCCCAGTCCTTGCCCACATCCTTGTGATTGTCACTGCTTCCCTTGTCCCTGCTCGGAGTGTTCTTACCTGACCCTATGAATCCCTCCTCTAGAAGAAGAGGAATGAGTGGCTGGCTGTCATCAAGGAGAAGAATCCCTCTCATCCAAAGGTCAAGAACTTCTCCTATGAGGATTTCCAGCAGAGCATCTTTGAGTTCCTGAAGGGCTACATGGACGACTCAGAGCCAGCGCTGCTGACGGTGCGTGTCCACTCCGGGGATCGGTTTCCTGATGAACAGCAGGCTAAACCTGCAACACACTAAATCCACTCCATTCCTAAGAGGTTTATAGGGTCAAACATGTTTGTCAATCCGTGAAACACCTTTGGGAGGGGATAAAAAGGAATGGGAGCACGAGGAATCATCTCTGTAATAGCGCTGTGCTTTTTCTCTCTCAAGTTAATGAAAAAGACATTGAATTCGGAATGCGCCGACAAAGCAAAATCCTCGCTGGGGACTCCTGAGTTTGCAGATGGGCTCAATGACCAGGCAGCAGCTCCAGAGGCCTCGGGAAGGGCAGAGGGCCCAGCCAGAGCTCCAGAGGTCTTGGGAAGGGGGAAGGGCCCAACCAAATCTCCAGAGGCCTTCAGAAAGGGGAAGGGCCCAGCCAGAGCTACAGAGGACTCGGGAAGGGTGGAAGAGCCAGCTGGAGCTCCAGAGCCTGCAGGAGCAGCAGAAGGCCTGGAGAGAGCTGCCAGCCCTGCAGAAAGGGCAGCTGGTCCCACAGCAGCTCCAGAGATTATGGAAGAAGCTGGTGGCCCTGCAGCAACTCTGGAACCTATGGAAGTGGTCACTGACCCAGCAGCGACTCCTGAACATTTAACAGCAGCATATGATACCCTTCAGGGCATTCCAGAGCCTATGGAAATAGCTAAAGAACCAGCAGCAGCAACCCCAGAACTCCCTGGAGTGTCCAGCAGGGAATCACAAAGGTGGGCAGAGGAGTCTGGCTCTAGACTGTGGATGCAGTGTGGCTGCATGTTCTCTTCCAGCGGGTAATTCCCTATGTCCAGGCAGCTCCTAATTCCCCAAATGCCTGCCCAGACCAGCCCTGAGGTGTTGGTGCAGGATTCTGGATCCTGTGAAAGGTGTTGAGGTGGTTTGGCTCAGTTGCTGAGAGAGAAGTGCTGTTGTGACCAGGGAGGGGACAGTGGCTGCTCTTGTGCAGCAGTGTTGGGAATAGCAGGAAGCAGTGGAGCATGTGTTCTCCATACCTGCTTCCTGGGGCACTGCACTGTTTGGGAGGGAATACTGGAGGGCTGGGAATGCTCTCTTCCCTAGATGTGCACTGTAGGGCCAGGAGCTGGGAGTGCCAGTGGAGGGAAAGGCTGGATTTCGGGGCAGCAGAGCTCCCTTGGTACTTTCCCTGCAACCCGCCTGGTTGTGTTTATTTTATAGGCAGCCCCCCGGAGCTGTAACCTCGTGTGGGATTTCTGTTCTGAGAGAAGCTTTCAAGATCCTCTTGGACTCCGGGGACTCGGACGCACTTTTCACCAGACTGGATGAAACAGACTTGCCTTCCCCCAAGCAACTGTCTCCTTCTGTATCCCACAGAACCAAGAGATGCAGAGAAGTGGAGAATCAAGCTTCTGAGACCTCAGCCTCTCCTGAAATACCCCATAACATCAAAAACTTGTTCAGCATAAGCAATCTGATCGTGGAGTTGGATGGCTCGTCCAGCAAGTCAAGTGAGAGCCCCGACTCTTCCCAGGAGCACGTGGTCTCTTCTGCTTCCAAACCTGCTCCGAAATTGCCTGATGAGCCCTTGTCTGCCCAGAGTGACAAGTATGGAGCCCCTCTCATGTGGTATTGTCTGCTCTGCCCCCAGTCTTGTCTTGCTGATGTTGGTAGCCTGAGCACCAAAGCTTTGCCCTGTGTCCCAGGATGAGTGTTGACCTTGCCCACCAGCCCACGTGGAACTGGGTACAGCAAACCCTCTCTTGTCCATATGTTTGGCTTTTAAATTAATTATGGGTTAATGGAGAGGAGAAAATGATCCAGGTCCTGCTGGTAGTGAGGTGCTGCAGCTGGTCCTGGCAGGTGATTCCAGTGCAGGCATGTTTCTCCACACTTGTCCCAGCTTCAGCATCACTGGCCAGAGTCTATAGGAGCACCCTGTGGAACAGGTTAAACTTTTGCTTTCTACTTGAGAAATACATTGTCCAGAGGCTGGCTCTGGTTGCTTGGTGGCCCTGCACTTCCTCCCCAAAAAACCTTCTCCTGAGCCAGTAGCCCAAGTAAACCCTCACCTAATTTCAGGTCGTTCAAAGGAAGGTGGAACAGCTCCTGTGGCACAGAGGAGAAGGACAGCTGGAGTGAGGAGGATGAGCTCTTTGCAAATGCAGGTATGAAGAGTCCCCTGGCAGGGATTACCTGTGCTAATCCTGGCAAGGGCATCACTCACAGGGGTCTTGCTGCTGCCTAGGTGACTGAATTTTGAAACCAGAAATCCTGTGGAAAAGCTGGAATAAAGGAATTGGGGTGTATTACCTGTCACGGGGTGCTCTGACTGCACAGCTCAGCAGTTAAGCCCAAGGCAGCCTTTCAAGGAGGTCTGTACCTCCCAAATTATGGGAAATGTAACTCTCTCCCTTTTTTTCCAGTATCACTTGAGAAAAACGACATCTCCAAGAACTTCAGCGCCAAGAAACAGGTATGTGGAGCCTTAGGTGCTTCCAGCAGGGCCTACAGTGGGGCAGTGAGTGTCCCTACAGTCTCCATGGTAAAACAGGCTGGAGCTGTGTCTGTCCTGCCTGCAGGGCACTGGGAATGTGCCTCAGGTCCCTTTGTCTTGATGGCTCAGAGCCAGGTTTGCCAAATTCCCCTCGAGCTGGAGAGGTTCAGAGTCTTGTTCAGGTGAGGGACACACATCTGGCAGCTGTTACCCAGGAACAGGTCCCAAGTTGGTACCACCAGGAACTCTCTCTTCCTGACCCGTAGGAAGGCAGGTGCTGCACCACACACATCTGCAGTGCTGGAGTGTTGTGTGTGCAGCTGCCAGGACCTGTCTGCCTTCCCTGCTGTTCCTGGCATGGGTGAGGAGGGAAGGGACGTGCCAGGAAGGAGTTGGCAGCAGGTTGTGTGCCCTGCAGCTGCTCCCTGAAGCTGCTCCCTTGCTCTTGGCAGAAATGGACCATGCAGGAGAGCGAGTGGATCAAGGAAGGGGTGAAGAAGTATGGGGAAGGGAAGTGGAAATGCATTTGCCTGAAGTACCCCTTCCAGAACCGCACGGCAGTGATGATCAAGGATCGCTGGCGGACCATGAAGAAACTGGGACTGCTCTGAAGTTGGGAGCCACAGGAGCTTCCTCTTTTTGGTTTTTTTGGACCTCATTTTGTTTTTTGGAAGCTGGACCAGGGTGCTGTCTGTGCCAGTGTTGGAAGCCCCTCTGACACCAAAACCATGACTGACAGAAACCCAGGAGCCCTGTGCTGCAGCTGCATCTGCACAGATCAGTGCAGCCTCTCAAGATGCACTTAGAACCACCTGGATTGAGACTTCCTTGTCCACCTGACCACTGCAGCCTCTGGAATAAATCCCAGCTGGTTGCTCTGCTCAGGTGTGATCAGCAGGATGATCTCATAGGTGACTATTTTTTTGTTTAGTTGTTCTCTGAATCACTTGTTTCATCTGTTTGCCATCACTCCCTTGTGGAAGAGAGGCAGCACTAAGTCCCAGAGCTTCTGCGGGAAAGAGATCCAGGCAAGAGGATCTACTTGGAATTTTTTTTCCCCCATTCATTTCTGCTTTGTAAATGACTAATCTGTGAGGAGAAATTCCTCCCTTTGAGCTCTGAGGCTTTGAAAACTGAAATTACTTCATGCATCAGTACTTGGAACTGTTTGTTTCCACACTAAAAGCTCTATTTCTGTCTGACTTTGGTCATGTTTTCTTTGTACTTTTCCTGGTAATATCCTTGCTATGTGTGAGCTCCAAGGGTGCCATGTGTTCCTGCCTTCAAGTCCCAGAGCTGGAACGGTCATTTGTAAAATAAAGTTCCTTTCTTGTTTAATAGCAAGAGTTGTAAAAGTGTGAATTTCTACCTCGTGGGTGGAAATGCAGCAGTGGGGCACAAACTGCCCCAGGAATGTTGGGCTTTCCCTTCCCCTGTGGGTGTGTTGGGGCAGGAGCAGCACTGCCCTGGAGGTGTGACATGCCAGTGTGAATGGGAAATAGGAGTTTTTGGATGAGATTCCTGCGGTAAAAGGTCAGGGGCAATACAGGGGCACTTTCTAAACTTAGTTTCTAAGTTTCTCTTGGCTGCCTTCTGGCACAGCCAGGGCTGGGAGAAGTCTTGTCTGGGAACAGCTGCTTCCCCCTCTGTCCTTCAGCTGCAGGTGCTGCACTGAGTGTCCCTCGTCCCCTGGCTGTGGCCATGCATTTCCCTCCCCTTCTGTAAATCCTTTCCCTGGTCAGCCCTGGGCAGCAGCAGCACCAGGTCAGAGATGTGGGTCACTACTGCCCAGTGAAAGGCAATGCCAGTTGGGTGGTGCCCCATTGGCAGGAGCTGTGTCCTGTTCGTCCCTTCTCCATGCCAGGTTCCTGCCCTGGCAGCAGCACAGGGGGTCAGAGCCCCAGCTCTGCACTAGGATCACCTTGAGCCGTGGGTCCTGTGCCGGCACAGCCCAGCAGTTAATGATTACCTGCTCTGCCCTGCGTGGGGAGTGAGTGCTGGAGCCCAGGGAAGCAGGAGGATGCTGCTGCTGCTGCTGCTGCTGGCACTTCTGGGCCCTGCTGGCTGCCCCAGGACTGAGCCCTTGAGTGGCTCCAGCCAGGAGCCGCTGTTCCGCGGCGCTGATCGCTACGACTTTGCCGTTGTCATCCCTGCTGGCACCGTGGAGTGTTTCTGGCAGTTCTCACACCAAGGAGGAAACTTCTTCTTCAGCTATGAGGTGAGTGCTGGGGACGTGTCCTGGGAAGTCACAGACACGGCCAGGGAATGGCTGTGCTGGATCCATCCTGTGCTGGTCCTGTGGTGATGGCATCTCAGGGACTGTGCCTTTCTTAAAGCAATATCATGGAATTGTTTGGGTTTGAGGGATCCTCAGGTTCATTTCCTTCCACCCCCTGCTATGGGCAGGGACACCTTCCACTAGCCCAGGTTGCTCCAAGCCCACTCCAACCTGGCCTTGGACCCTTCCAGGGATCCAGGGGCAGCCACAGCTTCTCTGGGCAACCTGTGCCACGGCCTGCCCACCCTCACAGGGAAGAATTTCTTCTTAATCTCCAATCTAATCCCTATCCCTCATCAGTCCTGTGCATTTTTAAAAATACCTGGTTTAAACCCACAAAGTGGTGCTGGGAGCTCAGGCACTGTTGGAAACTCTGCCGTTCCCTGCCTGACCAGAGGCTGTGGCACAGCTGAAGGTCCTGGCATAGCATGTCCCTGAGCTGTCCCCTTCCCACAGGGAAACTCCAGCCCTTTCATCTCCTGTTTACACTGGGCTGGCTGAAGGTGAGCCAGGGCATGGCTGTGCCTGGCAGTGGCAGCTTCCCCTCCTGCTCTATGCTTGGCAGCCCCACAGGAACACGTCCTTAGGGCTTGGCACAGCTCCATCCCCAACACATCAGTCAGGACCCACAAATTCCCCTCGGGTGTTCCCTGCCTCCAGGTCCAGCGGGCAACGGGGATTGGCAACAGCAGGAACATCCTGGTGACAGCGAGTGATCCCAACGGCTTCCAGCTTGGAGTGTCCCAGGACGTGCGAGGACAGATCAACTTCCTCACCAAGGACACAGGTTCCCCCCCAGCCCTGCCCAGCCAGGGCTTCCCAGAGCTCCGACTGCTGCTGTGTGGGGAGGATGAGGGTTGAGCATTGGGGCTGTGTCTGCCTGGTGCCCTTCCACCCAGGGACCAACAACCCCCTTCCCTCTGCAGGTTTCTACCAGCTCTGCCTGGACAACCAGCAAAACCACTTCGGCCTCATGCAGGTGTATCTCAACTTTGGTGTGTACTATGAGGACTTCAACATGGAACACAAGCAGCCAGCAGAGAGGAAGGAGCTGAATGACACCCTGGAGGCAATCGGGGTGAGGGGCAGGGAGGCCACAGGTGCCCCAGCACAGCGGGGACGGGCATGTCCTGCCCAGGACACTGAGCAGGGCATTTGCTTGGGCTGAGCTGCAGCTGAATTCAGCATCAGCCCCACGGGCAGCTCTGAGTGTGGCTCTGCCTCTCCTGCAGGTGAGCATCCGGAGGCTGCAGATCCACACCTTCCACATGTGGCGCTTCTACAACTTTGCGCGGATGCGGAAAGGGGCCGACTCCTTCCTGCTGGAGTCCAACTACAACTATGTCACCTGGTGGTCAATGGCCCAGAGCTGTGTAATTGTCCTCTCCGGGGTGCTGCAGCTCTGCTTCCTCAAGCGCCTCTTCCACACCCAAACCTCGGGCAGCCAGAAGTGCTAGGACAGGGCAGGGACAGCTCTGCAGAGCCAGGTGACCTGGCTGCCACTCTGTTCCACCACAGAGCAGGAGGAAAGGCTGGATCCTGCTTCCAGGAGGAGGTTGGAGAGTTCCCCCTGCTCCTGCCTCATCTCTAGCCCTGGCATCACCCTGAGAGAAGCCAAAGGCCACACTGTTACCTGAGTTCTGTGTGGGTTTGTCACATCCCTACCCATTTTTAGTGTCTTTATGGGCCTTTTCTACCAGACTCCCAATAAAGGAATCCCTGGCGTAGTCCAGGAAGTGACTGCTGCCTGCTGCTGCCCTGCAGCCTCTGTGAGACTAGAAGCTGCAG
Organism: Picathartes gymnocephalus; assembly: GCA_013390045.1. Lineage (NCBI taxonomy): Eukaryota > Metazoa > Chordata > Aves > Passeriformes > Picathartidae > Picathartes > Picathartes gymnocephalus. The sequence goes on along the minus strand of WEKY01052720.1, from coordinate 608,916 downwards.
CTGGCCCCTCCCTCCCTTCCCAAAGCTCAGCCTCTCAGGTTCCCCCCCAACTTCTTCAGGCCCCTCAAACACCCCCCAGTGTCTCACATTCCCCACAGGAGGGGCAAGGACTGATTCCCCCTGAGCCACCACACCAGACAACAGGCACTGAAAAAAGGAACAAGCTTTATGCGACAGGGCTGGGGCCAGGGCCCCTCCTCCTGTGCTGGCAGCTGCCCCCTGAGGGCTCTGGGGCTCTGTGCTAGCAGCTCCCCCCATCTCCATCCCACTCTGGGTAGGCTTCCCACACCCAGGGCGCAGGACAAGGTCCGTTCTACCCTGGAACACTCACAGGGCACGAGGGTCCCTGAAGGTCCCCTATGTCAGCGTGTCCTCATTCCGCACGTACTCCCCGACGTCGGCTTGGTGGAACACCACGATGGCCAAGGGGTCAACCTTCCGGCACTCCTGAGTGGACTTGGCAGCCACGCCGAAGCCCTGGGGGGTGAAGGGGAGGTGAGGGAGGTCGCCCACCCCGCACCCCCTCAGCCCTGGTAGGGGCCGGGCGCTCACCAGTGGGACATCGGCCATGGAATACACCACGACACCCTGGTACTGCGCCGTGTTCTCTGTGATGCGGCCCAGCCCCGACTTCAGCACGTGGTTGCCGTAGAGGAAGGATTGCTCGGAGCCCGGCTTCACCCACACCTTGTACTGCAAGAGAGGGGCAGAGCTGTGAGGGGCCGTGGGGCCGGCGCGGGGCCCTCGGGGGCCGGGACCCACCTTGGCGTAGGGCGCAAGGAAATCCAGGGCCGTGACGCTGAGCCGGAACTTCTGGGACTTGGTGAACTTGCCGAAGCAGGTGCCCGGGGCCACCAGGCTCTCCCGGGGGACGCTGGCCGCCAGCTTCAGCAGCTTCTCACTGCGGGAGCAGGGCAGTGCTGGGCGGCCGGGCCGCACCCTGCGAGGCTGGCCCGCTCCCCGCCCCGCCCGGCCCCTCACCTCAGGTAGTAAACGCGGTCCCGGTGCAGGCGGAAGCAGTAGGTGCCATCGGGCCGGTCCACCAGCAGCTGGATGTTCTCCCCGATGCTGCGGGGACGGACCCCGTGAGCCCGGCCCAGCCCCGGCCCCTCACGCCGCGGTTCCTCCGCTTCGGTACCCCCGGGGCCCAGCCCTCCCGGTCTCCCTCCATGCCGGCTCCCGCCCGGTCTCCGGTGTCCATCACCCCCTCGGTGCCCCCTGATCTCCCCGTTCCCCGGGGTCCAGGCGGCCCAGCCCTCCCGGTGCCCATCCCTTCCCCATGCCCGGTCCCGCCCGATCCCCGGTGCCCATCACTCCCGGTCCCCGTCCTGCCCCCGTGCCCCATCCCCGGCACCTCGCCGGCCCTGCCCTCCCGATCCCCCCGGTCCCGGCTCCTCACTATTTCCCGAGTTTCTCGAACACCGCCCGCGTCTCCGCCTCCGTGAGCGGCCGCATCGCCCGCGCCGCGCACGCGGGGCCGCTGGGGCCGGAAGTGACCGGACCGGAACCGGCGGGAGCGGAAGTGACGGACCCGGAACCGGCGGGAGCGGAAGTGACCGGACCGGAACCGGCGGGAGCGGAAGTGACGGACCCGGAACCGGCGGGCCCGGAGGTGACGCGGCGGCCCCGGCGATGGCAGCGGCGACGGAGGAGGCGCGGCTGCTGGCCTGGCTGCGCGGTCCGGCGGCGCCCGGCAGCCCCGAGCTCGCCGCTTACGTGTCGGAGCTGGCGGCGCTGGGGCTGGCGGAGCTGGGCCGGGAGCCGGCGCGGTTGGCGGCGGAGCGGGCGCGGGTCGGGGCCGAGACGCGCCGCCTCGCCTTCGAGCACTACCGCGCCTTCATCCGCTCCGCCGAGTGCACCGGCCGCGCCGGCCGCGGCTTCGGCGGCATCGAGAGCCGCCTCGGCAGCCTGCTGGAGCGGCTGCCCGCGCTGCAGGACGCCTGCCGGTACGGGACGGGCACCGGGCACTGGGAGCGGCGGGCAAGGCGCGGGTGGAAACGGGGGCAAGAAGGGCCGGGGATGGGGTGAAGGTGGGGCAGGGCAGCGAGGGGTCCCCGTGCTGAGCCCGCTGAGGGTCGGGCCGGCTGGGACTGGGCAGGAGGCAGCACTGGGAGCGGCCGGTGTGGATGGGGGGGTCGCCGGATCCACCCGCTGTAGGGAGGACTCTCCTGCTGACTCCATCCCGGCCCCGCAGGACCTTCATGCGCGATGCCGAGACCATCGCCTGCAGCCGGCGCATGAACAGCCTGACCCTGAACCGGCACACGGAGATCCTGGAGATCCTGGAGATCCCGCAGCTCATGGACACCTGCGTCCGTAATGGCTACTACGAGGAGGCGCTGGAACTCACGGCCTACGTGCGCAGGCTGGAGAGGAAGCATAGCAGCATCCCCGTTATCCAGGTGAGCCCTGCACCTTCTCTGCCCCGTTACCCAGGTGAACCCCATGTCATCCCGCCCTGTGATCCAGCAGAACCCTGTGCTGACCCAAGCCCCTGATCCAGGTGAGCCCCACAGTGCCTGGCCCTGACCTAAGGCTCTCTCTCCCCCAGAGCATCGTGGAGGAGGTGCGCCAGTCGGCCCAGCTGATGCTGAACCAGCTCATCCAGCAGCTGCGCACCAACATCCCACTGCCCGCCTGCCTGCGCGTCATCGGCTTCCTGCGCCGCATGGACGTGCTCACCGAGGCCGAGCTGCGCCTCAAGTTCCTGCAGGCGCGGGATGCCTGGCTGCGCTCCATCCAGGCTTCCATCCCCGACCATGACCCTTACGTGCACATCACCAAGACCATCGAGGCCTGCCGGGTGCACCTGTTCGACATCATCACCCAGTACCGCGCCATCTTCTCCGACGAGGAGCCTCTGGTGCCGGCCGAGGGCGCGGCACCCGGCGAGGGGAGCATCTTCCACGGCTGGGTGCTGCAGAAGGTCTCCGAGTTCCTGCGGGCGCTGCAGCGTGACCTGGACCGTGGGGTGGGCGGCCGGCTGGACTCGCTGCTGGGGCAGTGCATGTACTTTGGGCTGTCCTTCAGCAGGGTGGGCGTGGATTTCCGCGGGCAGCTGGCCCCCCTCTTCCAGCACGTGGCTGCCGATGCCTTCAGGAAGGCGGTGGAGGAGGCGGTGGAGAAGTTCCGGGAGGAGATGAATTCCTACACGCTGATCTCGGCGCCGGCCGTGCTGGGGGGCGGCGCGGGAGTGCCAGTGCCCGCAGCCCAGCCTGGGACGCTGCAGCCCCCCATGGTGCTGCTGGACTTCCCACCCCTTGCCTGCTTCCTCAATGGGCTCCTTGTTGCTTTCAATGACCTGCGGCTCTGCTGCCCCATCGCCCTGGCACAGGATGTCACCGCCTGCCTGGACAGTGCCCTCGGTGAGGTGAGTCTGGGGGATGGAGCTGGGACTTGTCCTGGGGGAATGTGGGGCAGGTTTGTTCTGAGTGGTTGGGAAAGCCTCTGAGATCTTCCAGTCCAACTGCTCCCCCAGTGCTGCCATGGACACCACTGACCATGTCCTCAGGTGCCACATCCACACAGTTGTTAAATCTCTCCAGGGGTGGGGATTCCACCACTGCCCTGAGCAGCCTGTGCCAGGGCTGGGTGGCTCTTTCCATGAAGAAATTTTCCTAATATCCAACTTAAACCTCCGTCAGCACAACTTGAGGCTGTTTCTTCTTGTTCTGTCCCTGTTCCCTGGGAGCAGAGTCTGACGCCCCCCTGGCTGCCCACTCCTGTCAGGGAGTTTTGGAGAGCAAGAAGGTCCCCCCTGAGCCTCCTTTTCTCCAGGCTGAGCCCCCGCAGCTGCTCCTTGTGCTTCAGCTCCTTCTCCAGCTCCATTCCCTTCCCTGGACACACTTCAGCCCCACAATGTCTGTTTTAGTGTCCCAGAACTGACCCCAGGACTCCAGGTGTGGCCTCAGCCATGCCCAATACAGGAAGATGGGCACTGCCCCAGACCTGAGGCCACACTGTTGCTGGTACAAGCCAAGTGCCATTTGCCTCCTTGCCCACCTGGGCATGTGGCCGTCATCAGGTGACACCTCTGCCTCTTCCTCTCCCCAGGTGACCAAAACCATCCTAGCCTTCCACCGTGCTGAGGAGGCAGCTTTTAGCGGGCGGGAGCAGGAGCTCTTTACCCAGTTTTGCACAGCCTTCCTGGAGGACCTGCTGCCCTACCTGAACCGCTGCCTCCAGGTGCTTTTCCCTCCAGCACAGATTGCACAGGCACTGGGTGAGATCTCAGGGTTTGGTTTTCATTGCGGGGGGAGGACACCCGTGGCTTCCCTCTGGCACTGAGTGGGCCCTGCCCTGCTCTTGCCCCCTCTGTGGGGTCTCGTTGCCTGCAGACCCCCTGACCCCTCTCTCCTCCTCCCCAAGGTGTCCCCCCCACGCAGCTGCAGCGTTTCGGCCGCCTGGGTCGCATCGATGAGGCGGCGCTCAGGGAGCCGCTGGCTTTCCTCCTTCCGCCGGCACCGGGCGAGGAGGAGCCGTCCTCGGAGACCGCCCCGGACCCGGAGGCGGAACACGCGGCCGTGCCCACCGAGCCCCCGGAGAGCCCCTCCGGGGGTTCTGCGCTGCCGGGTGACCCGGTGGCCACGGGGTAGCCGGGCCGCGGCGAGGCCGGGCCGTGTCCCCCGTGCGAGCGACGCGTCCCGGGCCCGCCCCGCGTCCCCCGGC
>WEKY01052720.1:583879-597101 GCA_013390045.1 Picathartes gymnocephalus | reverse complement strand
GGCCCCGCGCCCCCTGGCGGCACCGCCGGAACCTGCGCCGAGGGGCGGGACCGCAACCCCGCCCATCAAAGGGGCGCGTTTTGATTTAGCCACGCCCATCAAGTGTTATGTATTCATGGAGGCGCGGTCTCATGTGGACACGCCCATTGAGACACGTCATGCGGGGGTGTGGTTTCATCTTGTCCCGCCCATTGAGGCCCCGCCCTGCGAGCCCCGAGTGCGCGCGAACGCCCCAAAAACACGTGAACACGTGTGCGTGTCACGCGTGTGCGTGTGTGTGCATGTTCGTGTGTGTGTTCATATGTGTTTACATCTGTTTCCGTGTGTTCTGTTCGTTTGTGTTTATCGTGGTTTTTGCGTGTTCGTGCCCAGGTACACAGCCCTGTACGGTATTTACACACACACACACACACACACACACACTGTGCACACGTGTACGGTATTTCCCTGTACACACACACCCCCACACCCACCCCCGCAGGTACCTGTGGCCCCTGCTGTGCGCGCCTGTCCCACAGCTGAACTGGCCCCGCTGCCCCTGCTGTAAAAGTTGCCCCAGCCCCCTCAAAAATCCGTATAGAAACCCCGCCCCAGCTTCCCCCGGAGATCCCCGTATTGCTTCCAGAGACTCCCTCAGTCTCCCCATCATCCCCGGAGACACCCCCAGTCCCTCCATCATCCCCAGAGATTCCCCCACTCCTTTCAGAGACCCTCATTCCTCCCACCATCCCCACACCAGACTCAAAATCAGACGCGGAGCCCCTGGAAAAGGCAATCTGATATAAATAGCGATTTACAAAGAATACAAAAATAGAAGGAGGGGAGGCAGCACCCCACAGGACCCCAGAGCCCCCCAGAAGCAGAGAACCGTGCAGGAGTTTGGCTGGGGGGTCCTGGGGTCCCGGCAGGAGGAGGGAGCCCTGGGGGTCCCACTCTTGCCCTACCTGGGCCCCCCAGGGTGTGGGAGCTGCCCCCAAGGGGAGGGAAAGTACAAAAAGCAAAAAGTGCATCAATCTACGTGTCCTGCCCCAGGGGGCACAAGTGGCAGTGGCTGGGCAGGGACAGCCCCAGGAGGGTCCCCTGCAGCCCTAGCCCCAGCCCTGGGCAGAGACACTGCGTTTGTTCTGCCTTTGGGAGATTTGGGGGGGGCCACTGCTGGGGGGCAGTGGGGCATGGGGGGGAGGCCAAGCCCCAGGGACCAGGACCCTGGGCCAGAGCACCCCCTTTGCACCCCTGAGTGCCCCCTCTAAGACAAACGTGTCCCCCTACTCTGAGCAGGGCACGGGGACCCTGTCATGCAGCGATGAGGGGTCCCACAGCCCCAGCCCTGTCCCATGTGGGGACAATGTGACCTCTTTGGGGAAAGCCCCAAGGCAGGGGGACACTGGCTCCCCTGGATGTGAGGGGTCCCCCAGGCCAGGGGGCCAGGCTGGCCCCGCTCCAAGGCACAGGCGGTGAGATCAGTGATGGCTTCAGTGCCAGGGGGATTAAAACTGGTGTGTGTACCCCGACCCCCGGGGCACTGGGGGGGGCCGGGAGTGCTGGTGTGGGGCAGGAGGGGCTCACCCCCACAGCCGTCCTGTCGAATTCCCTGCAGATCTCAGGGCAGCGATCCCAGCCCCAGCAAGGCACCGATGGAGCAGGAGAGGTTGGGGGCCCCTCTGTGACCCCCAGCTGGTCTGTGACAGGGCGAGGGGGCTGGGGCACCTATGCCAGCAGCCCCATGCGGGTGACTTTGGCCGAGAGGAAGGTGTGCAGGACGAAGACGATGGGCTTGGGGCAGGAGTGCAGGTCCAGCGCCTGGAGGGAGACGGAGAGTGGTGTCAGCCACCCACACATCCCACTGGGGACACTGGGGATCGCAGGGCTGGGGGTTCCCATCAGCCCAGCCCAGTGAGTCTGGGCAGCTGCAAGGGTGGGGGAAAGCAGGGAGCCGCCCTGGAGGAAGACCCCCAAACCAGGGAGTGAGCCTGGCTGCCCTCTCCTCACCAGCTCCCCCTCAGGGCCCCCGAAATCCAGGTAGAGGGTCCTGATGCCGTCGTCCGCAGACATCTTCAGCCGCTCATAGGGGTAGCGGAAGAGGACGCAGGAGCCCGGCTCGTCCCGGGAGATGGTGAACCCGCCCTCGTAGTGGATGGAGAGCTGGACCTCCTGCCCGCCCAGTGTGCAGCCTGCGGGCACAGCTGCTGTCAGCCCCGCAGGGGAGCACGGGGACGGCCAGGAGGCTCCCAGCAGCGTGGCACTCACCCACAGTCACCTCCTTGATGAGCTCGGCGGCGGCGTGGCAGCCCTGCACCAGGACGCGCGTCCAGGCAGACAGGTCCCGGTGCGTCTCCACGCGGAAGACGTGCATCTCCACGCCCTGGCGAGAGCCCGTCCGCGTGGCAAACGTCAGTTCCGAGCCCAGCGCGGGCGAGCGGCGCCCGGAGCCTGAGTGGACCAGCCTGGAGGGGAAGAGGATGGACGGGGTCAGGGGTGTGATGGCAGTGCTGGCACCATGTCACCCTGTGCCCGTGGCTGTTTTGGCGTTTCTTCCCTGCTCTAAGGCAGAGCCACGGCCCGAGGGGGCCCAGCCCCAGCTCACCTGGTGGCCACCAGCGGGTAGCTGTGGCAGGGCGAGGCCCAGGCGTCCCTGGTCCAGGGCATGCCATCGTAGAGCAGCAGGTCCTTCTCGGTCACTGCCATGAGCACCGGCCGCCACTGCTGCCGCCCACCGTCCAGGCGTGCCTGCTGGGCACCAGGGCACCATGAGGGGCACCAGAGCCACTGCCCGGGAACCCAAACCCCGAGCCCGTGGTCAGATGGACCCCAACCCAGTGGTTCCTCATTGCTGGGCAGCATTCCCAGCACTGCCATCCTGGGAAACCAAGCTGGGAGCAGCTCCCAGGGGCCCTGCTCACCACGCTGGCAAGGCTGGCTGCAGCTCTCAGGCAGTGAATTCATGGAAAAGGGAGAGTGTGATGAGGGGTTCCATCTGGAAAACCCCAGTGGAAGATGGGGCTGAGGCCACGGGAATTGTGCCATCACCAGGGCACAGCCAGATGGGAGAGCAGCAGAGCCAGTGCCCAGGCTGGGTTCTCTGGCTGCATCCACAGCCCCAGTGGCATCCTCGGCACATCCCGTTGGCACTGCTGTCCCTGGGAGCACCCCAGCACATCCCATCAGTGCATACCTGCTCAGCCAGCCAGGCGATGTGCTTCACCTCCCGGCCACCAGCCGTGGGGCTGCCAGAGCCCAGCGTGGCGTTGAGCTCGGCCAGGACCTGGGGCAGCAGCGCGGTGATGTTGGCGTGCAGGGCACTGAACCATGCGTGGGCCGTGGCCGTGTCCCGGCACCGCAGCACCAGCGTGTTTCGGCTGTCCGGGGAGTGCAGCTCGATCAGCCTGCGAGGGGACGGGGACATGGCCCGGGGTGGGACATCAGCGCCAGCTCAGTGAGCTCCTGCCCGTGCCCAGCACAGCAAACTGGTGCACTGGTTTGGGGTTTCTGCCACGCATTTCCATCTGCCAGAGGTTTTAGCCCTCATTTTAAGGCAGAGGGGCTGCCAGGGGTCTGGGAGGGAATGTGGCATAGCCCTGGCCCTGGCCAAACCCTCTGGGCTGTCCTTCCACAGCTCAGGGGGCAAAGCATGGCCTCAGTGAGGGGCAGCCCCCAGCTGTGCCCAGGGTGTCCACGGGGTGCAGGGTCCCTCACACTGGCCCTGGTGGGAAGACCCAGTCCTGTCCTGGGGGTCTTTGGGGAGCAGGGTCTCCCACACCAGCACCCACTGGCAGCCCCTGCCCTCACCTGTTCTCCAGGTCGGGCATGCTGAGGTTCCGGGCAGCGAAGCACATCTTGAGGGGGATCACCTTGCGGTCACGGGGGCCCTGGTGCTGGGGGGACCCGGAGTCCTCGCTGCCACTCAGGCTGGGGGACTGCGGGGCCGCCCCCTCCCATGGCAGGTCTGACACCAGCGATGGCTTCTTGATGTAGGGGGTCACCTCCCGCATGAACTTCACTGAGGGGGAGTGGGGGGACAGTCAGGCCTGGGGAGGGTTCTGCACCCCCATGCCACAGCCCTGTGCCCCAGGGTTGATCTGACAGGGTGACGTGACCCTCACACACCAAGGCTTGGAGGGTCTTGGGGGGTCCCACCCTGTCCAGGTCAGGGATGTCCCGATGAAGGACGGTGCTGGCAGCTCATCCCGCTGCCGGCGCGGGTGTAGGAAGGGGAAGGCGCCACAGGACAATGGTGCTGGGCGGGAGGTCAGGCTGCAGCCCATCCTGGTCCCGTCCTGCCCTGCTGCTGTCAGGGCAGCCAGGACTGTGCCCGCCAAGTTTCCAGCACTGCCGGTGCTGCTGAGCCCCGAGGGCAGCCAGCCTCTGCTCCGCAGGGCGAGGAGCAGGGTGCGCAGCCAAGACATCCCGGCTCCACGCGCCTCTCCAAGCCGGGAAGGAAGGAAGGAGGCACCAGCTCCAGCTCCTGCTCCCTCCGGACTGTCCCACCCCAGCACCACCCCGCTGACAGCAGCCCTGGACCCCGGCCCGGACACGGCTCTCGGCCGGCCCGCGCTGAGCGCCGGCAGCCAAGGCCAAGGGAGGGACGCGCTGGGGACAGAGATGGGGCAGTGAGAGGGAAAACCAAACCAAAACAGCAAACAGGCTGTACGGCACTGGGAAGCAAGTGGTGAAAGGATCCCCGAGCCTGCACAGTGCCACGGCCAGGCCCACTGGAGGGGGAGCAACACTGGTGGTGGGGCCCAGGCTCTGCTGCTGCCAATCCTTCAGCGCGGGGCTGCCGAGTGGGAAGGGGGAGCAAGGATGGGACAGCAGGGATGGGACAGCAGGGATGGGCAGTGGGCAGGAGACACCAGCCCCCCACCTTCCCACCAGCCCTGCTGAGCCACGGCGCTGGCACAAGGTGCTTGCCCTTGCAGTGGGCAGCACACGAGTTAATATTAGCTGCCGCCACGCTGATCCCGGGATTACCGCCGTCCCCGCACCCCTAATCCCGCTGCCGGCCGGGCCGGGCCGGGCAGGGAGCGCCGCGGGCAGCGGCACGGCCAGCAGCTCCCGCTGCGGGGCCGCTCGGCAGATGTTTGCCAGATGTGGGCAGCTGCCTCCAGCACTGGGAGGGAGCTCAGCCTACAGGGGCTTCAGCTCACAGTGCTGCGGTGCAAGCACGGACCCCGATGGAGTTGGCAGGGTGAGAGGCCAAGCTGGGCAGGCAGCAGCACTGGAGCCTGAGTGCTGTGCCAGGGGCTGCCAGAGGAGTGTGGGTGCCCCGTGGTGACTGGGAACAGTGGATGCCCAGGTCTGCCCATGGCGGGGGCAGCAGAACTGGCTCCCAGTTTTCAGTGGGACGCATCCATGGTGCAGGAAGGACACGTGGAGCACCTTGTGCCAGCAGGCACGAGGCTGGCACAGGGGTGGTGGCAGGTGCAATCACCGCTTCTGCTTTTGGCGAGCTGGTGACCAGCGCACAGCTGCACCAGCACAGCCATTGCTGCCCTGGCACAGCCACCATCACGCCGGCACAGCCACCGCCGCCCCACCCACGCGCTCACCACAGAGGAAGCCCAGCTGTCGCCTGCGCCCCTCGCCCGTCCCGCCGCAGGAAGGCGGCTGCTCCGGCTGCACGGCAATGCCGGCTGCACACCGGCCTCACCGGGGCCCAGAGCCTGCACCCAGCAGGGAGCACCGGCCAGGCTTCCCAAGGCTTGTGCCCGGCCGTGCCCCAGGCAGTGCCCACGGCCGCACCGCGCCCACAGCTTCCCGCAGGGGCGGAAGGGCTCCCTTCCCCCAGGGCAGCAGATGGGGCCTGTGGGCACCCGGGGGAGGTGCTTGGCGTGGGCCCTGAGCCCAAACCCAGCCGCCAGGATGGGTGACACCAGCCCCACCAGGAGATGCTGGTGTAGGGCTGATGGTCCTCCCTGCACCACTGGCACAGGGCCTGGGAGAAGCTCTGGCACCTGCCAGGGTGATCACAGCTCCAGGGCCGGTGAGGAGGGATGGGGCTGGATGGCACAGCCACTGCCCCCACCAGCTCCTCCCCGGGGCCCGCTGATGCCAGTTGACCACCAGATTGTCCCACCACAGGCATCGGACCAGCAGTGCCCAGTCACAGTGAGAAAAGGAAGGGGAAGGAAGGGAAAGGAAGGGAAAAGAAGGGTAAGGAAGAGGCGTCTGCCACAGCGCCCGTGCCCGTGGCGGAAGCGAGGGACAAACACAGCAAAGGGCTGGAGCTCCTGCAGGACAGGATCAAACAGCCAGGCAGCACGAGGCAGGATGCGCTGAATCGGACGCGGGGTCCCGTGGGGACTCTCACTGTGTCCGACACCAGCCCTGACCAAAGCACCAAACCCAACGCCGCCGCTCCACCGGGGCCGCTGCAGCGCCCTGGCCATGGCCAAGCACCTCATGCCAGGTGTGCCCGCACCAGGGAGCCCAGCAAAGCAGCAGCACCTGTCCCCGTACCCTGTGCCCAACGTGCATCGTGTCCACGGAGCAGCCTCATGCAGCAGAGGACAGACGGACATGCCAGGACACCAGGACAGTGTGTGTGGCACCACAGCACCGTGTGGCCCACCCTGACCCACGCCACAGGGACTCGTGTCCCTGCGGTGCCCCATGGCACCAGCCTGGTGCCGCGCCGCTGGGCCGGGCAGGTCCTGCCCGAGCTTGTCGGGCTGCCGGGAACAGGTCGGGCAGGAGCCGGTGGCTCTGTCAGGCCGGTCCCGAGCCAGCGGTGCCGCACAGGGCACAGGGTCCACGGGGACACCGAGCCTGCAGGAAGGCTGAGCCCGCAGGGACATGGGCAGACCCCGAAACAACGCCCGGGGTCACAGAGCCTTCCCTGGGGACAATCAGCCAGCCTGGGGATTCTGTCACCAAGGCTAGGGGACAACCTGTTAAGGGGGACGCCACAGCCAGGGGACACCAAGTCTATCCTGGAGAACCCCAGGTCTCTCCCCGGGGACCCCGTATCTGTCTCTGAGAGTCTGTCCTGGAGGGACACAATCAGTGGAGATGTCCCGTCCTTGTCCTCAGCTGTGAGGGCTCCCCATCCTGCCACAGAGGGAACAGCCCCACCAGGAGCGGGACAGCCCAGCCCCTGTCCCCGTGCCTGGGGGGCCCACCGGGGACTGGGGGTTTTGGGGGTACACACACACACGCCAGGACTGGGGTGGGGGGAGTGTCGTCCCACACCCGGAAAAGGGACGCAAGGGGGGTCCGGGAGTCCGGTGACAGCGGCAGGGAGGTGTGGTGGGAGCCGGTAACGGCGGGGGAGCACCAGGGAGGGGGACAGGAGAGCACCAGGGGCCCGGACCGGGGATTCGGGGGGAGAGGAAGGGGTTTAGGCGTTACCTTCAAGGATGACCTCCCTCCCGGCTCTCTTCAGCGCCTGCACAGCTTGATCGTGGGTGGCATCGCGGAGATCGACGCCGTTAACAGCGAGGATGGCGTCGCCTAACCGGAGCGCCCCGCTCCTTTCCGCCGCCAATCCCGGGAAGATCCGTGAGATCAGCACCGGCATCCGATTCTCCCGACCTCCCTTAATGCTGATCCCGAGCCCGCCCGCCTCCGCTTTCACCACCCGCACCCTCCTCACGCCACCGGGTGCCGCCGCCTCCGCGTTGCCGTTCACCACGCCGTTCACCACCGACGGATCGCCGGTTCCCGGTTCCGCCGTTAAGCTCAGCGTTTCCCCAGTCAGTTCCGCGGACACGCGGACCCAGCGTTCCCGCAGGAGCAGCTCCAGCAGCCCCGTTTTACCAGCCCGGGTCCACACGGCCATGCCGCCGCCGCCGCCGCCGCTCACCGGGGAAGGGGCGTGGCTTGCGCAGAGGGCGCGGTTTGTGGCCACGCCCCCGCCCGCATGGCGCGCTCCGGTAGGCTCCGAGGCACGGGGGGGACGGGGTGGGGCCGCCCCGCCCCCGCCTCATGTGCCACCAATGAGAGAGGCGGCGGCCAAACCGCCGCTGCTATGATTGGTTTCGATTGTGGGTGTAGCCTATAAAGCCACGCCCCCCACGCCATGTTTGGCGCCGAGATTTATTTCGCGCGCTGCGATTTATTTCACGAGCTGCGCTTTAAATCCCCTTCATTCTCCGGGGATCCCCGATTTCCCTCCCTCCATCCCGAGGGAATGACGCTTCCCTGCCCCACGCAACACCCACAGACCCCCGTCCTTAGGGAACGAGGCATCCCGGCCCCAGGCAGCATCCACGGACCCACGCGGCCGCTGGGGAGAGAAGCCAACACTGCGATTAGACACTGAGAGGGACAAGGGATGGAATTCGGGGTGTCACCTTGTCCCCACAGCGCCGGGGAGGAACACTGATGGATATGAGGATCATGATGACGTGATGGTGGTGTGACAACAGGGAGTCACACACAGCAAGGATGAGCCCTCAGCCTGGACATGTACCCAACAGTGAGGTTTTATTCCTACAGCACCCTAAGAAAATTCCTACAGTGCCCCAGGAAGGCAGCACAGAGACAGTTCCCAAGGTTGGAGTGGTTTCTTCTGCTCTCAGGTGCCAAATTTCTTCTGTTGGACAGCCAGAGGCAGCTGGGTTTTGAAGTCCATGATGGGTCGTTCCACCACAACCAGGCAGTTCTCGTCCAACAGATCCATGAAGAGCAGGGGCTGCAGGGCAGGAGATGGGAATCATGGAATCAGGGAATGGTCTGGGGTGGAAGGGACCTTAAAGGGATCTTGTTCCACCCCCTGCCATGGGCATGGACAGTTTCTGTTGTCCCAGGTTGCTCCAAACGCTGTCCAACCTGGCCTTGGACACTTCCAGGGATCCAGGGGCAGCCACAGCTTCTCTGGGCACCCTGTGCCAGGGCCCCCCCACCCTCACAGGGAAGAATTCCTTCCCAATACCCCATCTAACGCTGCCCTCTGGCACTAGGAAGCCATTCCCCCTTGTCCTGTCCCTACCCTTGTTCTAAGTCCCTCTCCAGAGCCCGAGCACCTCCCTGACCCTGCTCCCCAACACCATCGCCCACCTGGAATTTCTTGCAGATCTTGAAGGCGTGGAGCTGCCGCTTCCTGGCCGTCTCTGGTAGCTGTTTCAGGGTGCTCTGGTTCATCAGGAGGGTGCTGTCATCGGGCAGGGGCTGCGAGAGCAGGCACAGCCCAGGTCAGCACTCCCACAGGAGCATCCCCCAGGCACCCCCAGCCCTCCTGCCAGCTCACCAGGGACTTGTCAAGGACACAGAGCAAGTAGGTGTCGTGGAGCAGGATGTGTGCAGGCTTTTTGGGGTTGAAGGTGATGTGTGTGATGGGCGAGTCCCGCTCTAGCCAGGTGCGGTGCAGCCCCCGGCTCTGCACGGCGCGGCTCCAGCTCGTGTACTGCTTCTCGGGGATGCTGAACTCAAAGAGCTGCACAGCACAGCAGGGACACGGGCAGCTCAGGGCATCTGCTCCTGGCACCAGCCCCACCTGGGGCCAGCAGCTCCAGCCAGGTCCCTGAGCCGGGCCGAAAAGCCCTGAAGGCAGGGAGAGAGGCACAGGGAAGGGAGCAGGGTCAGGAAAGCTGGACCAGGAGAGCTCCTACCTGCTGGTCCGAGTAGGCAATGACGAGGTTGTTGGTGCTGGGGTGGATGGCGAGGGCTGATACGGCGCAGTCGTAGGTGGGCACTACGCAGTGATGCTGCAGGAGGGGACAGTGCACTGATGGGACCCACCGGGGCCCCTGCTGACACCTCTCTGAACACCCAGCCCTGGCCAGAACCTCTGGGACTGCCTTTGACCACCTTTCCCACACACCCACCCTTGACCAGAACCTCTGGGACTGCCTTTGACCACCTTTCCCACACACCCACCCCCAGGGTCACCTCTGACCCTCTTTCCCACACAGCCACCCCAGCCCTGCTCCCAGGATGCAGAGATGGCTCCCAGGGGAATCGTGCCTGCTGAGCCCCCCACTCCCCATTCCCTGAGGCTGGAGGATCACTCTGAGGCCCACCTGGAAGCATTTCAGGTTGTAGATGTGGATGGCCCAGTCGCCGCTGACGGCTGCCAGCCAGTGCCCATCCGCGCTCGATGCCAGCAGGTAAACGGCCTCGGAGCAGCCTGCAGAGACCCTCGGGCTGACAGGGGTGCTGGGAGCCCCAAACCCCCAGGGACACCCAGCCCCACGTCCCCCCTGATCGTCCGGCGCCAGGCCATGAGGGCACAAACACCCGCAGGAGAGACCCACACACCCCTCAGGGCAGGAAAGAGGGGGACGCGGAGCCCAGGAACCCCCAGCTCCCCCCAGCTCACACCTGAGGGCGGCCGCAGTGTGTGCAGGTGTTTGCAGCCCCCTGGCTCCAGCAGCTGGAGGACGTGGACAGATCCCCGAGTGGAGGCGACGAAGAGACTGTCGGAGTTGGCGGAGAACTGGAGCTGGTAGGCTGGAGGCAGCAGCTTGGGCACTTTGGGGACCTGGGAGTGGCGAGAACGGAGCCCTGGCAGCCGCCCCACTGTCACCCCTGCTCCCGAGGGACACTGGCCAGGCCAGCCCCCAGGACCCCACAGCCCCCCACCCCTCTGACCTTCCTGAGGCTGACGCCGTCCCCGTCGCAGCGCACGCGGTACAGCTGGAAGCGCGAGGCCGTGGAGTAGCCGACCCAGGTGCCACAGGGTGAGACGCAGCTGCAGTAGATGTGCTCCGGGCCCTGCGAACGCCACGGGGCTGAGGAGGAGCCCGAGGGACCCCCAGAGCCCAGTACACACCCCTCAGCTGCCCCAGGGGCACCCCAGCCCTCTCAGCTCTACCTTGCTCTTGAGCTGCAGGAGGTGCTCGGGCATCCGGCACAAGGGAAGGACCTCGCCGTCCTTTCCTGGGAAAGAAACCACACGGAGCGTCAGTGATAGTGGGAAAACCACACGTGGCTCTTTGAGCAGCTGGGAATCCCAGGGGAGTGCCCAGACCCTTCCCCGAGGCCCAGGACAGCTCAATCCCGAAATCCTGTTGGCAGCATGGGCTCTGCCAGGGAGCCAACACTGGAGAGCTGCACCTGTGACTCACCGGTCTCCTCAGTGGAGCCAAGTCTCCAGAGCTCCAGGTACTGGGAGAACTGGAAGAGGAGCAGCCGGGCTTTCCTGGCACAGGAGACGAGGCGTCGCTGTGTGGAAAAATGGGCAGGATGTCATGGAGCCACAGCCTGGCACAACAGGCTGGGGCACAGCCAGAATGCCCTGGGGTGCTGGAGACTCCGCAGCAGCAGGGGAGAGCAGGGAAATCAGGTCCCGTGGGATGGGAGTCTGGAGATGGAGACCTGGCAGGACCAGCAGGACCAGCCTGACGACTTCTACAGCTCCTTAGCAGAAACCTCCAGATGTACCAGGAAAGGGGACACAGCGGGGCAGAGCAGGGACCCAGGGACAGGGAAGGAATCCTGGCAGGGCAATGAGGGCACCTGGTGGGGCAGGAAGATCCAGCCCTGCCAGCCCCACCAGCCCCAAGACCCCAGTCCATGTGTCACTCACGTGGGGGAAGGTGAATTTTCGGAGCACTGCGTCGTAGCCCTTCTTCTGCACCTTCTCCATCAGCGGGCGGATCACCAGTTGGGCATCCAGGCCTGGAAGCGAAGCACAGGTCAGCTGAGCCGGTACCAGGAGGGGAATGCAGCCCGGTCCCGGTGCCAGCGGCAGTCCTACCCCCGGAGATGAGGGCGGTGGGGCTGTGTGCCACGGCCCGCACATCGTGGCTGTGGAACTGGAAGGGCTTTGTCCGCACCCAGCGCTTCTCCAGCCCGCCCAGCTTCACTGGCAGCAGCTGCAGCTGGTAGGTGGCCCCGGTGGAGGTGCCCACGACGATGCTGTCCTCCTTCTGCAGAGGGAAACAGGACGAGGTTGTGGGAGCAGACTGGGAACAGCAGGAGGGCACAGCCGGGGGGCACCGAGTGCAGCAGCTGCTGCTCCCTGTCAGCCCAGGAGGACACGGGGCTGTCACCCACCTCTGACACGGCCAGCGAGAGCACGGCTGAGGTGCTGATGGTGTGGGACTCTGCCAGCGTGCCCTGCTCCCAGTTCCAGAACTGCACCCTCCCAAAGGAGTCGGCGCTGACCACGGTGCCCCTGGAGAGGAGGGCGATGGCCCACACCACGCACTCGCGCTTGGCCTTCTCCACCTGGTGGTTCACCATGATCCTCTGCACCGTCTGGCCTGGAGAGGGAGAAGGTTGCGGGTGGCCGAGGGATTGGCAGTCCCGAGGGATGGGGTGGGGCTGCTCCCGGGACAGGAGGTACCTGAGGTGACATCGATCACACGGAAGAAGTCGATGGAGCCAGCCACGATGTGAGTGTCCGACGGGTGCCAGGACAGGCACAGGACACGGCCTGGGGAGGGAAGCTCCGTGTGAGAGCCCGTGGGCTCGCAGCCCCTGGGTCACGGGAGGGACAGTGGGGTGGTGCTGCAGCCAGGACTCACCTTTCCGCCTGTCCAGGTTCCGCTCAAACTGGATCCCCCCAGGAACGACTTGGAAGATCCTAACAGAGCCATCCTCACAGCCGATCTGCGGGGATCGGGATCAGCGCGGGGCACAGTGCGACCCCTCTCCCGCCGGAGCCGCTCCCGCCGGGACTCACCGCCAGCTGGGTGCCGGTGCCGCTGGCCACCATGCTCCAGATGGGGCCCCCGCCGCCATCGACGCCGCGGGCCGCGCTCAGCCGGGACAGGTCGTACTCGGTGATGTCCCCGCCGAGTCCGGCCCCGAACAGCCGGTCCCCGGCCACCCAGCACAGCGACTCCACCGACCGCGCCTCGTGCCCGGGGATCACCTGCGCAGGGACGGGGTCACACCACGGCACGGACCGGTACGGGTCAGCAGCGCCAAATATAGCCCGCTACAGCCTCGGAGCGGCTCGACACAGGCCCAGTGCAGGCTCGGTACGGATCCGGAGGGCCAAGTAAAGCCCGGTCCCGGCTCGATACGGCCCGGCTAGGCTCGGTACAGGCCCAGTACAGGCTCGGTGCCCATCGGAAGGACCAAGTAAGCACGCTACAGGCTCGATACGTGCCCGGTACAAGCTCGATAAAGCCCGGTACGGCTCAGTCCGGGCCCGGTACAGCCCAGTACGGCCCGAGCCGGCGCCCTCACCTTCTCCTGGAAGTAGTTGGCGGCGAAGTTGTACACCTCGACGGCGCCGTCGGTGCGGGCCAGGGCCAGGCGCGCGCCGCGGGGGTGGAAGGCGAGGCAGCGCACGCCCGCCGGCACCAGCCCGAAGAACCGCACCCGGTGC
>WEKY01052720.1:556669-577775 GCA_013390045.1 Picathartes gymnocephalus | reverse complement strand
CCCCGGCACCAGCACCGGCACCGGCTCCAGCTCCGCCCGCAACCCCCAGGAACCCGCCCCGCACGGGCAGTACCTGGCACCGGCCCCAGCCCCGCACTGCGGGAGTGATGACCGGCACCGGCAGCACCGGCGGCACCGGCATCAGCGGCACCAGTACTGCACCGGCACTGCCATAATCACAGGCAGCACGGGATAGCTGCGGTACCGGCAGCACCATCACCCGGCTCCGGCATCACCGTCACCCGGCACCGGCATCAGGCGCCACGGGCACCGGCACACAACCACGGGGCAGGGACCGGCCACTCCATCTCCCCCAGCTCCGCTCTTGGGGCCCCTCGCATGACACCCACGTGTCACCAACCTGTGTCACCGTGTCCCCCCGCAGCATGAGCCACCCGTGTCACCCTGTCCCCGTGGCCGGTGGGTGCCGGGGCAGGACCAGGGTAATCCCGGGGACCGCAGCACTTTGTCCCTGTGCCGGCCTGATGGCAGGGGACACCCAGGTCCTGGAGGGGCCATTCTGAGTCTGTAGGAGCCACAGTCTCGACTTACGGGTCAAATTTAGCACTTTTGGGTTTCTCAGCCCAATCGTGTCCTGCTGTGCTGGGAGCTGGGTGCGAGGTATTGCCGGGATTGGGCCCGGAGACTCCAAGCGCCAGGAGCTGGGAAAGGGGATCCCTCCAGCAGGAGCACCCCACGAGGGCGGATCCCCTCACTGATCCCCCACCGGCGGATCCCCGGCACAGTCCCGCCGGCACTGCGGTGATGCTGTCTGGGAACTTCCCCAGCGCCTGGAGTGAGTGGTGAGGAACCGGTGAGCCCATGGATGGGACAGGGACAGGGACATGCCGGGACCCTCGGCACCAGCAGCAGGGCTCCCACACAGCCACGGTGGGACACGGGTGTGAAACCCAGCGCAGCATGGTCGTGCCTGTGCCACCACCGCGGAGCTGGGACAGGGGACAGGGGCAGTGTGTCTGCAGCCCTCCCTGTGCCCTCATCAGGGACCCCTTGCCTTTCCCTGTGCCTGCTGGAGGTAGAAACCAAACTCCTCTCCACATCTGGCAGAGCTGCTGCCTTGCTCCCAGCAGCTGGACACTTTCTTGCACCTGGAGGCAGGATGGCTGGGCAGTGCCCAGCCAGCGTATCAAATCAAGAGACTTTTAATTCCAAATTCCTCCTCTGCCATTCACAGCAGGCCCTGGACAGGCACAGCTGCTATGGGAGCATCCCAGTGCGTGCCTGTGGTCCGACACCAGCGCCAGGAGTGATGAGGAGTGCTCGGCCATCACCATCTCTGGTGAGGACAATGTGCTCCCGCTGCTTGTGCGCTCACAGCACGACCTGGCACCGGGTGGAGACATGGCCAGGACTCCCAGCCTTGCAGGGAAGGGGGGTGCCGGATCCCCCCACATTTGGCAGGACACAGAACAGCTGGGAAATGGCCCCTGGGGCTGTGCACGGTGGGGCTGGGCTGCCCGGTGCCAGGGGAGTGATGGGGGCCACCAAGCTGGGTCCTTGAGGACTCTGCTCTCCCCACACTGCGGGTGTGCAGCAGCTCCTGGTGCAGAAATGGGGCCCATGATACTGCAGCACTCATGGGGACAGCCCTGCCTGGAGGGAAGAGGTGACTCTGATGTTGGGGTATCCCTGAGCACATGGTGGTGAGTGGTGGTCCCAGCCAGGTGCCCTTAGCTCCTCCTCAGCATGGGGGGGGCTCTTGGTGCCACACTAGAGATGTGCTATCCTCAGACCCCGTGGTGAGGGAGCCCCCAGACCCTTCAGCATCCTCGTGGTGCGAGTATAGTGCCAAGGAGGGGCCATGAATTCCACTCTGGAGTGCAGACAGCAGAGCCTCCCTCCCTTCCGACTCCCCTCGGGGACAGCCACACACTCGGTGCTGGTTAGCCAAAGGGAGCCTGAGGCACTGGCCCTGCTGGCTGCTTGCCCCCCAGGGTAAGGCCACCCTTCCACAGGACGCAGGGGCTGGGCCATGGCCACGATGGCACCCGAGAGCTTTGCGTGGCCGCATAAACACCACGGACACAGGGCTGAGCACGGCTCTGTTTAATCCCACACCTCGTCCCAGCGAGGTTCCCTCCCCGTTGGACACTGCCAGTGGCATCCTGGAGGGCACAGCCAGCCCCTCCCTCGGGGAGCCACTGGCCCTGACCCCAGAGCAGCAACATTTCATTTCCACGGGCTCAGCCCCACTATGGCAGCACCACGATCTTCTTCTCCAGCGCCTGCGGGGGGAACAGGACGCTCCTCATGGCGGTGTCCAGCTCCTCCAGCGCCAGCTGTGCGTGCAGCACGGTCGCGCCGTCGCGCTCGGCCGTCACCACGTGCTTCAGCAGGCGGTACAGGTCCCGCAGCACGTCCCGCAGCACCTGGGCACGGCGGGCAGGGCCAGGGACAGCGTCAGCACCGGCCGGCGCCGCGCCCGCACCGCCCCCTCGGCCGGTCCCGGCAGGCACGGACGGGGCTGCCCCTTCCCCCGGCGCTGCCGCTGCCAGGACACCGCGGCACCGCCGCCGCCGCTGCTGGCCGCAGCTTCGGACCCTGTGACTCAGTTTCCCCACATGCTGTGGTGATCCTTCAGCAGAGGGGCATGCCGGGATCCCGGCTGCGGGGATTCCCGTGGGGAATTGGCTGTTTCCTCCATGGGAGCTGAGTCCCAACACGCTTGTTACTGGGAAATGCGGAGGGAGGCCACAGTGGAGGAAGAACTGGGCATTTCCAAGTCAAATCAGCAATGAACAACTCCCACGGTTTCCAAGGGCTGGCACTGCCCCCAGCAATGCATGGCACTGCCCATGGCACAGCCCAGCAGCTCACAGAGACACCCCCACAAAGCCCCTCTTCTCCAGGATCCATTGAATGAACCCTTTAGTGGAGGATGCCCAAACTGGGCATCTCAGTCCCTTGGGACTTTCCCTGGAAGCTGCTTGGAAATGAGCCCTGCAGCCCCTACAGAGCAGGGGCCCTTCCCAGGGGATGCCCAGGAGCCCCTTGAGGGCTGTCCCTGCCCCAGGGACAAGCAGGGGGTGACCCACCTCAGTGACCTTCTCACTCAGCCCTCGTAGCAGCAGCACCACCACGTGCACAGCGGCTCTTCGCACTTCAGCCTCGGGGTCTGTCCGGGCTATGGCCGTCACACAGCAGGTGACCTGTGGGGACAGCCCAGGGGGGCATCAGTGAGGACTGAGAGGTGCAGGGGATCCTATCGGAGCAGCCACTGAGGTGCTGGCCATGTCCCAACAAGGACGCCCATGTCCTGCAGGGCGCGGGCTCCGAGCAGCTCCTGCCAGGGCTGGGCGGCACATGGATGCCTCAGGAAGCTGTGTAACAGTCTGTATAAAAATCAGGCAGAGCCAAAGGAATCTAATTAAACCCCGGCAGTGACAGCCGGGAGAATTAGCAGAGCTCGCACCTTCCCGAAATAGCAGCGTGTGGCTCACTGGCATCACATCAACTGCCGGGATCCACCGGTGCCGAGCGGGAACTGAGGGGAGCAGCCCGAGGGCCAAATCGGTGATGTCTCACTCCAGGAGCATCGCGGGGTGAAGCTCTGGCTCCTGAGGGGCACAGACCCATTGGCTCCAGGGCTGCTGGGCCCCTGGGAGTCTGGCTCACCCCACTGGGATCTCAGCTGCAGCAGTTCCAGCAGCCTTATCTCACCCACAGCCTGCAGCTGGGGCGGGTGAGGGCCAGCTCCGCGATACTGATGATACTGATGATGATAATTATGATAACGGGAGGGTAACAAGGTGTCATTAAGCGGGAGGTGTCTCTGGCAGGCACCACTTGTGCCCCCAGGTCTCCTCTGGCAGTGGCTGCCATGGGTGGAGCAGGCACCTAAAAATCAGGGCTAGACCCTCCTTAGTGTTTGCTTCAGGCTCTACGACTTTTCTATTCCACAATATCAGCAATTATCACTCATGCCCTTTATGGAAATGTCCCGTTTCCATATGGAAATGCCCCATTTCCATGTCCTCAACTATATGCTAACAAATACACTCGTTAAGGAGAGGCCCCATGGTTCCCAGGCAAGGTCAGGGGAAGAATGGGGCCGGTACCTCCTGGATGATGGATCCCAGCTGGAAGCCGAGGTGCTGGCAAAGCTCGCCCAGGTTGGAGAGGCTGCTGGCCCTCAGGGCACTGTCAGGATCCCGGGCACCCCGCAGGAAGGCCCGGATCAGCGGCTCCCGGTGCTGGAACACCATGTCTCCTGCAAGAGAGGGACAGACTGAGTGGCACACAGAGCTGTGTCACCAGCATGGAAAGGCCCACCTTTCCTGCCAAAGCCCTGGCTCCTTTGGGAACAGATGGATTGGGCATCTGCCTTGCAACACCCCTGAGCAGCTGGATGCAACATCTGGAGCGTGGCTTATGGCCCTCTGCACACACCCCACGGCACAGACCTTGGGGCCCTTTGGCACATCCCAGTCCTCCTGTGGGGTCACTCATGGTCCAGCAAACACACCAAGTGTGAATCCCAAATTCCCACATCACCCAGACCCAATCCCCTGCCCCAATTAGCACACAGAGGATGTGTGAGCTGCTAACGAGAGCCTATGCTCACCATCCACAACCATCCAGGAGTGTGGTCATCCCACAGGAGCTGAGCAGCTGTGTGCCCCATGGTGTGGGCACATCTCCTACTGGGCAGGGCCTCGAGGGGTGGGAAAAAAGCTCCAGAAGGCCAACTGGCCTGTGAGTTCTATGTTTTTCCAGCTCTCTCAAGCTCTATAAGCTCCTGGGACAACGGTGTCCTGCAGCAGATGGAGGCAGTGGGATGGATGCCTTGGGATGCCCAAGGGTGTGGAGACAGGAATGATCCTTGTGGGCAATGGAAGGCCCCCATCACCCTGCACGTGGGGGCTCAGGGCTGGGGACTGGCACAGCGTGGGAGAGCACAGGGCAGTGCTGTGATGCCAAGGACTTGCTGGGAATGTATCATGCCCCGTGCCTGCACCCCAGGAATTGGAATTATAGCAGTGTGAGCAGTGCAGGGTGATCCGAGAGGGATGCACCCCCTCCAAAGCCAGCAGTGCACCAGCCTCTGTGCCAGATGGCTACAGAAGGAGCATGCAGCACTTCCTTTCCCCTCCCAGAAAGGGAAACCCGCTCCAGTGGGACAGAAAACAGGGATGGGAATGGAGACAGGGCAGGAGGGAGGCATGGCAGTTCCTTGGCAGAGCAGGAAAGCTCAGCATCACAGAGAGCTGTGAAGCGATCCTGGAAGTGCTGGGCAAATCCTCGCTCTCAGATGCTGAAGCTTTGCAACAGAAACAATTCGGTGCAATTTGTTCTATAAATACCCTGGCGAGCTGGGACGCGCAGGAGCGGCTGCCAGGGCAGCCAGCAAACAGGGAGAGCGCGGTGCAAAACTCGCCACCATCACCAGATGCCACCGTCCCCAGGGCAGCTGCCAAGGGAAACCTGCACCAGGCCAGACACACGGACATCGCCCAGGGAGGTCCAGGACTGCGGGGCTCTGAGGCGATTGCTGGAGCCCCTCAGGCACAATGGGATGTCCTGTCCCCATCCCAGCAGCGAGGATGGATGGTGGCACAGCCTGGCACCGGTGGGATGCCACAGCTGGCAGAGCCCAGGGATGCCACTGGTGCCAGGGAATGTGGCACAGGCCACAGGAGAGTCACAGTCCTGGGGCTCAGGGGGTCTGGGCTCTTCAGGGGCACCCCCGGCCAAGGCACACAGTGCCCACACAGTGACCAGGGACCCCTGCCCAGCTGCCCCCTCCCTGGCCATGGAGAGCTCCAGCTGTGAGCTCCCGCTGGCCAGGCCTCCTCCCCAGAGTCAGACACGGCATTTTAGGACATGTCCCAACAGCAGATGCCGGAAAGGCCTCATCCAGCTTCTACCCCTCAGCCCTGCGTGTCCGGGCGCTTCCCGGCAGTCTCCAAGCCCGTGCTGCCGACCGAGGGGATGGTGGGCTGCTGGCAGCACCCATCACCCTGCTCCTGCTGCTGGCAAACCCTGCCCGGCTTCTCTTTGGCTTCTGGACTCTTCCCACCTTCTGACAACAGAAGTGCCCTGTGGGCTTTCCCCCAGGTATTGGTGAGGCCGAGCAGTGCCGTGGCTGCTGGCAGCGGGCAGTGCCATGCCCAGGGCCATGGACTCACCCAGCGCCCGGGTGACACGCATCAGCACTTCGCCCAGCTTCATCCTGGTGACAGAGGCCGTGGTATCCTCCGTGCCCTGTACTGGGCACTCGTACCGTGCCAGCAGGACGGGCAGAATCCGCTCTGGATACTCACTGGAGAGCAGAGCAATGCCTGGAGGGGAGAAAAACTGGAAAATCAGTAATTTAGCAGTTGGCAGTCTAGCTCGCTGCTGCTGGGTGATGCCCTTTGACCCAGTGGGGACTTGGTGCACTGGGGGCAGCTGGGCACTGCAGCCAATGCTTGGGAACAGGGTCTGGTCACTGCTCCCAGCTCTTGGCCATCAGCACATGGTGCCAGAGTGTCTCTGTCTCTGCTGGATTTGTCAGGCCCAGCCTGGGAGCAGGAGCCAGTGTGTGCTGCATGCCCGCTGCATCTCCCTGGGGTTGGTGAGGGATCAGATGGCAGATGTAGGGATCAGATCCTTCTCCAGCTCCAGTGCCCTTCCCTGAACACACTCCAGTCCCTCAGCATCTGTTTTGTCACGAGGGAGCCAAAACTGACCGCAGATTCCAGGTGAGGTGTCCAGTACAACAGGAACACATCACTGGAGTCCAGCTCCATGAAACCCAGCAGTGCCACAGCTGGCTCAGCCCCAGCCCCACCGCTGCGACAGGGCACAAGTGGGACTCTGGGGACCCATCTGACATGGCAGCCAGCCCCCATGCTTGGCACGGCACAGCTCAGCATGGCACAGGTGCCGCTGCCACGGGCCGGGCGAGTCAGGGCTGCAAGGAACCTCATCAGGGTTAATCACAGCCGCGCTGCCAAACGTGCAGCAGCTGCAGCGGCGCATTAATCACCGGCATCGTTCCAGCCTTTGTGCTCCAGCCGCGGGCAAGGACAGACCCATCCCTCTCAAGACCGTACAGGCAGCGGGAAGCACAGCATAAACTCCTTTTCCAGCTGCTGCCAAAGGTTATCAACCCAACGGCAGCGGTGCCAGCATCGCCGTGGGCCAAGGGAATGGCACCTCCCTTCCACGGAAGCCAGGACACTGTGACTGTCTGTTGTCACACAGGACACGCGCGTCACCCCAGTGCGGAAGCACCTGCCTGGGGATCCCACGGGCAGCCTGGTGCTGTGGGGCTGTGCTGAGCGTGCTGGAGCAGGCACTGACCTGAGGCTTTCCTGGGAAGTGCCTGAGGGTTTCCTGGGAAGGGGTGTGAGTACTCAGGAGCTGCCACCTTGGCAGAGCCCTGAGGAACACCAGTGGGTCCCCCCGATCCTGCTCCTCTGCCCGTCTCAGCTGAACAGACCCCTCAGTGGGTGCCAGGCCTGGGTGCTGGGGCTGTGCCCACGCTGTACTGGAACTGCCCCAGCCCGTGGCACAGACCTGGCACAGAGATAGTGGCCAGCTCCAGGGAGAAAGAATAACTGGGAGATGAAGTCTCCAGCTTCAGGAACTCAGCATGGAGCTCACATGTGGCCCCAGGCTTGATGGAACAGCACGAAGCTACAAACTGGGAGGGAACAAAACGCCAAGCCCTGAGCCTGGCCATGGCTCTGCTGCTCTTCACTCCCACTGCCCAGAGCCCCCACAGCACAAATCCTTCCCTGACAAAGTGCTGGCACTTGCCCCAACAGGCACTGCTCACCTTGGATGGCTGAGAGGTAGACAAAGGCATCCTCGTGCTGCACATTCTCCAGGAACACCTGAAAGGAAGGAAAGTGCCATCAGCAGTGACCTCGGGCTGGGCCAGCAAGGCCAGAGGGCTCCGATGATCGTGACCACCTCCAGCCTGATGGCACGTTCAGCAGCAGCTCTGCTGGCAGGGGACGCAGCAGGAGACAGGGACCAAGGCAGGGGACAGGGACCACAGCAGGAGCCTGGTACCTGCAGCAGCTTCTCCTGAAGCCGAAGTGCCCCTGGATCCCGCTGGGTGACCAGGCTGGCGAGGCGGCGCAGGGCAGCTGCCCTGCTGGGGGGCTGGGGGTCGTAGGCTGACACCAGCAGCTCCTGGAGCCCGGCCGGGGCCAGGCTGTCGGCACACGGGGCTGGAGAGGCATCGGAGGCATCGGGCTCGCGGCACCTGCTCTGCTCTTCCCTCCTCTCCCCGTGAGCCCAGGGGCTGCCATGTCCGTGCTGCAGCAATGAGGGGCTGGGGGCTCTGCCGGGAAAGCCAGCAGGGCTCTGTGCTCCCGTGCCAGGCCTCCTGCCCAGCACGGCGTCAGCGGCAGTGCCCACCGTGCCGGGGGAACAGGCGCCGTGGGTGCAGATGGCGATGCGCAGGTCCGAGGCCAGCTCCTGGGTCAGGGGCTCCGGGTAGGTGTGGGACAGCTCCTCCAGCAGCGGCACCAGCTGCTTCAGCACCTCAAAATCGCTGGATTGGAGCTGTGGAGGGAGCAGAGCAGTGCTGGCAGCAAAGTAAGGAGGGTTTGCTCCCTGGGATGTTCCCAGGAGGGCAGGTGGGCATGGGGGTGAGGAGGCCCAGAGCCCCACGAGCTCCTCTCAGCCCAGTGCCAATCCCAGCTCTGGTAGCAGCCACGGGAGAAGGTGGGAAGGGCATGAACCTGAAGAACAGTGGCGTCTGGGCATGGGGGCCAAGCCAGGGACATCCCTCCCACCAGTACTGTGCCAGACTTGCCATCAGTCCTGCCTGGAAGGACGCTCCTGGCATGGCGGCCATGACGTGTCCTGAGCTGGAGAAGCTCCTGCCCTAACCTGGATTTAACTGCTAAAATCCTAGATGGGAGGCCTGAGAAAGGGTGCTTTAGCAGAGATTTTGGATGATTGCATAAAACCCCTTGCCTGCTGAAACCCAAACAGCTCTGCAGCTGCTTCCAAAACCTTTCACATTCCATTTTCCAAATTATGTCACTCCCATTAACACAAAAGTGGGAACAGGAGCTCGCCTGGGAGGGGCCCATTGCAGCCACAAGACTCTGGCTTTAACTTCTCTTTAACTACAGCTCTTTTCCCAGTGTTAGAAATTTAGCAATAAGAGACAATAAATGATCTTCTTCCATTAACAACGGGATTTTCCTTAGGGCAAATCCAGGGATGAAGCAACGCCAGCAGCTCAGTGATGGCAGCATGTTAATGGATGTGCCATCGCTCCCCATGGCAGCTCCACTGAGTGACACAGAGCTCATACATATATATAGGTATTAAAAGGTAACTGAGAGATATAAATAACAATATAAATATGTATAGAATGTAAATATAAAAATATAAGAGGATTTTCAAGGGTACAGCCCACATGGGAAGTTCACAATGCTCTGGAGCCAGAGTCCGTGACCGTGTGGGGATGCAGAGGGTGCAGTGCTGGTATTTAAAGATGCTGTATGTGACTGCACTGCTCTGCCAGTGCCTTTTTGGGAGAGAGTATAAATTAGTTAATTGGGCTCTTGAGGGTGCCCTGATGAGACTGCATCCTTGGTCAGCACCCTGGCACTGCCCCAAGGAAAAATTATATATGTATATATATATATAAAAATATATATATATACACACACACATATATAATATAGATATAGATATAAATATAGATATAGATATCTCTACAGGCTGCAACCAAGCAGGGACCCCGAGCCAGGGCACCCAGCTGTGCCCCAGCACCCTCATCTGGGCACAGTGCCCAGTCCCCCCACCCCACAGCCGCAGAGACCCCAGCCTCCCCCTCACCTGGACGGCCCCGCCGAGCAGGGCGGCCACGAGCCCCATGGCCATGGCGAGGGTCTGTGCCTCGGCCGCCGCGCCGGGGCCCTGCGCAGGCCGGACACAGGCTCGGTGCAGCACGGTCCCCACGAACTCCTGCACCTGCCCAGGAACAGCTGTCAGGAACAGAGACGTCCCCAGCCACCTCCCTCTGCAGCCCCCGCTGCCTCTGCCCCCAGCTGAGTCTCCCCATCCCAGTTCTCCAGCACAATTCCATATAAATTCAGGGAGTGTTTGGACAATGCTCACAGGGTGGGATTGTTGGGGTGTCTGTGCAGGGCCAGGAGTTGGACTCAAGGATCCCTGTGGGTCCCTTCTAATTCAGGATATCCTGTGATTCTGTAATTCAGTGAAATCCTGCTTTCCTCCTGTTGCCGCTACCCCAATCCCAGTGTGGGCTCAGCCAAGTCACACCCACAGCTGGGACAAGGTGATGGTTAAACTGGTGAGGTCTCTCAACAGCAGAAGCCCCCGTGGGGCTGGAGGAACAGAGGGATCCCAGCTCCATCTCTGCCTCCTGCCCGGCTCCACCATGGGATGGAAGCTGGGAAGGCAACTGGGATAGTCCCGAAGGGAAACTCAGGGTGGGTCTGTATGGAATTGCCCCAGGTAAAGGCTTGGAAATTCCAGAGCCAAGGAGCTCCAGCCCCTGTCCACAATTCTCCATACCAGCCCCTGCTTTATCCTGCACAACGGACACTCCAGCTGGGCCATTTCCTGTGTTCTCACTCACTTTGGGATTTTTCCCACAATATTTTTGCTCCACATGTAACGATCCTGCCTGGTTGGCATTGGCCTTCTCCACACTTGGCACCAACACCTTTGATCCCACAGGTTTCCTGCCTTCCTAACAGATCTTGAAATTAGGGAGTTGATGTTCTCCATGCCTTATCTTCTCCCAGACAAGCCTGGGAAGGGTTTGGATCAGGGTCATTCCTACCCAAGAGGTGTGTTGCAAAAAAAAAGAGGAACTATTGTGTTCCTATTTCAGAAAACAATGTATGAGGGCAACAAGGTCCTATTGCACCAAATCCCAAACTTCCACCCCCAGGGCACTGGGTGCAGGCAGCATTTCCTCCTCAGCTGCCAGATTCCTTAAGCACATCCATTAAGCAAGGAGGGAGGCTGTGGAAAAAGGCCTTGGAAAAGGCTGCATAAAAGGCTCAGGTACCTGCTGGGATAATTATTCCAGAGAAGAAATTCCATCAAACAGCAAGTAAGGAAAAAAATTTTGAATATTTGCTCTCACAACACAGTGACACATAAGCTGGAGGGGTTGAAATTGTATTTAATGTAAAAAAAAGGAAAATTGAGAATAAATAATAGTAGATGGCAACTGAGAAAAATTAAAACTTAAAAAAATCATCTAGACAGAAAAAACACTTTAAAGTGGGAGGCAAAAAATTTAAAAATAAAACACTGGGGCACAGTTGTGTCTCAGGCAGGAGGAGAGAATCCTTGGTGCAGTGAGGAAATCAAATTGACCTTGGTTGTGGAGGAGAGTATGTAAATAAAATAAATGTGCAGTTGAGGGGAGCACAGCAACTGCTGTTCCTGGGCTCCAGCTTTGGAAGGATGGATCCCACTTGCTCCCACCCCATCAGGGCCCCCCAAATGCCCCAGGGAACCCCACACTGCAGAACCTGCTCAAAGCCTGTCCCTGTCCCAGCCCGGGGCCTCCCTGAAACACAACCCCAGGCAGGAGGATAATGGATTTTTTGTCTGGATTGCTTTGGTAGTGGGTTTTTTATCCCAGACTCCTGGCTGGACCCTGAAACCTGGCAAAACCCTTCCCCATTTCACAGCCCGAGTCTCCGGCCCCGCGGGTGGGTGTGATCGGGAGGCAGGTGGGGACAAAGCGCCGCTGGCTGTGTCCCCCCTGCTGCTGAGCACACAAAGGCTCCTTTGTCCCAAAGGAAACGTGAGGAAACCTGCCTGAGCTGTGACCAGCCCTGCCCGCGGCAGCACAGGGAGCTGGCATGGCTGGGGCACTGGGGGAAAACAGCAATAAAAAACAGGATGGGGAAGTTAAAAGACACCGGATCTGCAGGGGATTCACAAGGGATCCACGCTGCCCTCCTGACTGGCACAGCCAGCCCCGTTCAGGGTGGGCTCAGGGGAAAAATTTTAACAAACCTTTTTGGGACCAGGGTCAAGGTGCCCCAGTGGCCTCTGAGATTACAATATTTAATAAATTTGGCACTGCCCATTCGTGAATGTCGGAGCACACCTGTGCCAACCAGGTTGCTCCCATCCAAACCTGGCCGTGGACACTTCCAGGGATCCAGGGGCAGCCACAGCTTCTCTGGGCACCCTGTGCCAGGGCCTCCCCAGCCTCACAGGGAGGAATTTCTTTATGATGTCCTGTCTAACCCTGCCCTCTGTCAGGGGGAAGCCATTCCCCTTTGTCCCGTCACTCCTTGTACAAAGTCCCTCTCCAGCTCTCTTGGAGCTCCTTTAGGCACTGGAAGTTTCTCTAAAGATCACTCTGGACCCTTCTCTTCCCCAGGCTGAGCAATCCCAACTCCTTCAGCCTTTCCTCCTGGAAGTGCTCAGCCATTCCCCTGGGCTTTGCCACGACCAACCTGCACAATGTCAGTGAACACGGTGTCAGAGACGCCTTCGCACAGCGCAGCCACGAGCTGCAGGACCAGAAGCTTCCTCCCCTGCCTGGCCTGGTACTGCTCCAGCTCCAGCAAACTCCCTCCAGGCTCCACAGCTGGGTTTGGAGCCTCCTCACCCTCCACAGCCACCTGAGTCAGCTCCTGCCGGGAAGGGCACGGAGAGGCAGCGGTTAAACATGGGAACCAGCGCCAGGAATGCCAGATGACTCCTCACATCACCACCACCTTCCAGCTGGTAGATGAAGGTCTACCCACAGCTCCTGGGTGTCCCATCCCTATCCCTTCCTGTGGCTATGGGCTGGGGGCACAGAATCCCAGTCCAGCCCAGGCCTGCAGGGAACCATGGAGGGCTCCAACTGGGATCAAAGGAAGCAGGTATGGGGCCCCTCTTCTACAGCCAAGGAAGGAACAGGGATTATTCCCAGCCTCCAACACACTCCAGACATGCTCCTGTTGTTAAAACAGCCCGGGGAGAGGATGAGGGTTAACCCCTTCAGGGACAGGACTGCTCCCTCTCCTTGGCTTCCCACCCAGCACATGCTGTACCCCAGGACACGCAGGGGGATGATCCCTCCTTTGCCTTCTCTTTGTCCAGGGAACCCCTGCCCGCAGGTATGCCCCAACCAGGGACTGGCTGCCTTCACCTTCAGGCAGTGGATGAAGAAGTCTCCAGCCAGACCACTCTTCTGGCAGTGGGACAGGAGCTCCACCAAGCTCTCCACATGGCACTGCTCCGAGGAGATCTTCTGGTACAGGGCCTCATCTTCATCGCTGGAACAGGTCACTGTATCACCAACATGAACACACCCAGAACCTCCTGACCCCCAGACTCCAGACCATGGGGAAATCCCAGTCTGCATTTCCCTGGAAGCCTTCCTTCCCAGCACTTCCCAGCAGAGCCTGAAGGCAGCTGAGCCAAACATTGCCCAGGTCATCTGGGCTCTGCTTATTAACTAATCTGCACTCATTAACAGAAACCATGAGCCCAAAACATACATTTCATCCAGCCATCCCATAAATAACAGGATTAGTGCTGGCTAAGTTAGGCAGTGGTCAGAGCCATGGCAGCAGGGGCATGGGCAGAGCCAGGGCCATTATGGAACAAGATTAAACTATTTCCAGTTTAAGAAAGGCAGAGCTGCTTCTAATTGTGGCCTTCCAGTACCTAAAGAGAGTTTATAAAAAGGCTGGAGAGGGACTTTGAACAAGGGCATGGAGTGACAGCACAAGGGGGAATGGTTTCCCACTGACTGAAGGTGGGTTAAATGGGATAATGAGAAAGAATTCTCCACTCTGAGGGTGGGGAGGCCCTGGCACAGGGTGCCCAGAGAAGCTGCCCCTGGATCCCTGGAAGTGTCCCAGGCCAGGCTGCACAGGGCTTGGAGCAACCTGGGATAGTGGAAGATGTCCCTGCCCATGGCAGGGGGTGGAACAAGATGAGCTTTAAGGTATTTTCCACCCCAAACCAGCCTGTAATTCCAACTCGGG
Source organism: Picathartes gymnocephalus (assembly GCA_013390045.1). Lineage (NCBI taxonomy): Eukaryota > Metazoa > Chordata > Aves > Passeriformes > Picathartidae > Picathartes > Picathartes gymnocephalus. Next base: position 563,814 of record WEKY01052720.1, on the reverse strand, counting down.
TCAGGAAGAGCTTGCAAAGAAACCAAACCAAACGTATTTGTGGGGATTTTGCTGCAGGTGCTCCCAGCTCCCAGCACACGCCTGGGCACAGCTGTGCCTCTGCCTGCCCCACAAGTGCTGTCCTGGCCCCTCTCTTTAAACCCAGCCTCCTGCTGCCAGCCATCCCGGGCTGCACGGCTGGAGACTAAAGACTGCACTTAATTCCCAGCATGGCCAGCACTGCCTCTACTCAGAGACCATCTGCCCACACCAGAGGAGCTCCGTGGCTGCTCCGTGATGCTGGCACTGCTACTGTCTGTGCCGTGACTGTGCCACCTGTGCCCGAGGGACTCGGCTCACTGTGTCACCAGACAGGCTCGGGCTGGAGGTTGGAAGCTGAATTTGGGGGGTGCCGAGATTGGAAAGGCTCATCCCATTCCCAGACACTGCACAAGCAGGGCTCAGGAGTCCGGAAACGCAGGCAGGGAGTGCACACCAATGCTCAGGTGGAGGGTGATGCTTTTTTGGGGCTGGAAGTCAGAGCTCTGCGCAGTGTCCAGGGAACCTGGGGGCTCTGTGGGCTCTGTGTTACCTGCCTGAGCTCCAGGGGATGAGACCCTGGTGGGATGGCACTGGTAGTGCCCTGTTTGCCCAGGCTGTCTCTGCCAGGCTTCCCTGGAAAGCCCTGGGTGCTGAGTGACCCAGGGGACTGTCCCACAGCGCTCACCTGATGGTTTCCTGCAGCACGACGGCAGCACCGCCCTCACTGCCCACACGGAGCTGGCAGCGGGGGTGAAGGGTGGGCACGTGGCTGCTCAGCCTGGCCAGGCCTTCCAGCACAGCCAGGGACTGCTCCCGCTCCGCCTTCTCCAGGAACCACAGCAGGATGTCCTGGCATGGGGAGCTGCCAAGGAGAAAGGAGCCAGTGGTGACACTGCTCTGCCCACTGCACCTTCCCTGCAATGTGTTTTGGGATGAGGGACATGGCTGGAGGGCTCTGAAGCAGCCAGGGGCTCTCCTTGGGATGCTCCAGCTCCTGGCTCTGGCAGCTGAAATCATATGTGCCTATTTCTAAGGGGAGCAGCAGCACATCCTGCCCTTCTGGCGTTCCCAGATGGAAGGATTTGGGTTCCTCCACACTTCAGGCTGGCAAGGAAGCACTGTGAACACCCCTGGCACGCCCTGCCTGTGCCTCATGCTGAGGTGACAAGGGCTGGTGGCAGTGCCAAGGGAGAGGAGGAAGGAGATGGGAACACCGAGGTGGCGTGGGGAACCCTGCCAAGGAAAGAAGCAGATTAATGAGGTGGAGTAGCTGGGCTGTGCTGTGCCAGGGGTCTGGAAACCCGAACACTTCCAGGCAGCTGCGGGTTCAGTCATCCCTGCCAAATTCCTTAGCAAAGGAAGCAGTGACTGCTGGCCCAGCAGCGGCGTGAACTTGGCACATTCCACCAACTTGTCACAGCACTCGCTGCTCTCTGAAGTGATTAACGAGGCCTTTAGTAGCAGCAGAGCCCGTGTCTACACACACCTTTTAGGGAAAGCCTCCGCACGCCAGCATCACCAGAGCTCAGCGTAACCCCACCAGGAATGTTTTTGATTCTAACTCCAGGGAAAGCCTGGCAGGAGCAAGGAGAGAGGACAGCCAGCACCAGGTCACCCCTGTCCCTGCCACGACTGGCACATGTGGTGCTTCCCACTGTAACTAGTCATGGGGAGCTGGGCATGGTATGGGGGATCAGCTGCCAGGAGCCAGGTCCTGATTGTACCAGAGGAGAGTGATCCTAGATTGAAGAATGATCCTGTACTTCCAAGAGACAGTGCTTAAACTGTTTTTCCAGTTTTTATGCTATTTGTGGATCCCTCTAGCCAGTTTCCAGCATCACTACCTCCATCCGTGGACAACCAGGGCCACCCTGTGCTCCTGAGGGCTCGTTCACCTCTACAGGGAACATTGTGACTTCAGGGAAGACAAAAACTCATGTGAGAATTGCTTCCTTGGGGCTGCCAGTGAGGTCATGTGCCCTCCCTGTGGTTGCTGCCTGCTTGGAATGAGAGAGCTCTGGGATGAGAAGATGGATGTCTGCTCCTGCCTGTGCCCTGAGCGTGGCTGCTGGGGGTGGGCAGAGCCCAGCACATGAAACCCCAGCAGCAGCCGAGTACAAACCCTCCCTTACCGTAAGTATGACACATTCTGCTTGGCGAAGGAATAGAGGGAAAAAACCACTCCCAGCACTGACTGTAAGGATCCCAGCAGCAGGCTCGAGCTGTCATTCCCAACCACATACACCTACGGAGACAAGGGCACAGGGAGGGGAGTCAAACACCTGCGTGGGGCACAGGGGAGCTCAGCAACACGTCTGTGCACAGAGCAGATATCAGGGAGGATGCTGGAGGGTTCTCAGCCTCTTCCTTCAGTCTGGAGGCTGTCTTCCCTGATTGTGCCATATTCCCTATTAAAACCTGCCTTCAGCACCATCTTTCTCCAAGAATTTGCTTAACCACAGCAGGCCTCCAAGCTACAGGAAGGTAGCAGCCAGCTATTTGGGAAGTCTGCTGCCTAGGGGTAAGGTCCTGCCTTACCCAGGGATGCAACAGGCCCCCTGGAATGAGCAAATCTTCATGGAATTACTGCAAATATCAAACACAGAGATCAGTCACTAGCAGGGCAGCTGGGCTAGTAGGTGCTGAGCTGAGGCACCGGCTGCTCAGGCTCTGGGGGCATTGTAGGGGCTCAGGGCTGATTGCAGAGCCCTGCTCCTCTCCTCCACCTCGACCAGCAGCCTCCCAGGAGGCTGAGATGGTCGCCACAGCGCCCTGCCCTGCTCCATCGATGCACACAGACCTGTTTCCCTGTGCTAATCCCCACTGAGCCATTCCTCCTCCCTAGACCCTTGTGTACACAAAGCCTCCCGATGAACCCCCAAGGATGGTTTCTCACTAAGCATCAAATGACACTTGCTAGGCAAGAAACCCCCCCACAAACCTGGGGTCCCCTCACTAATCTGGCTGCTGTGAGGCTCCCAGCGCTCTGCCATTAAGGAGGGACCCACCCCAACCCCCCCAGCACTGCTCTGGGAGGGAGCAGCCCTCCAGACCGGTCTCTGCCTGCCAGCCAGTTACAACAGATCATTACTGGGAAAATAGACAACAATCCCAGCATTTAAGAGCTTAGCCTGCCTCAGGGCATGCCAGGAAGCAAGTCACCAGCTTCTGAAATTTGAATTCCTGGACTGGAGATGTCCTTCTGGGTTGGAACGTGCAGCAGGAAGCTGCTGGAGCCTGCAGCGTGGCACTGGGGATACTCGTGGGAATGGCAGGAAATGGAGTTATGAGGGGAAGTGTCACAGGAGAGACCTCCACAAAAAGCCCTCATCCTTCACAGGAAGCACAAGGATGGATGCCACCAATCCCCCAAATGCCAAAACCAAGATCTGTGCTCCAAGGAAAGCTTAGAGCTCCTTACAGTGCCTAAGGGGGCTCCAAGAGGGCTGGAGAGGGACTTTGGACAAGGGCCTGGAGTGACACGACAAGGGGCAATAACTTCCAACTGCCAGAGGGTGGGTTAAATGGGATATTGGGAAGGAATATCCCCTGTGAGGGCAAGCACAGCCCATGTGGAGGCTGGGGTACTCTTGCAGATGAAGATGAGGTGACTGAGCATGACTGCAGGAGACACTGGGCTTGTGTGGCCCAACACACACTGAACTGCTCACCAGGTCTCAAACCAGCTCTTTTTCTCACCCAAAGCAGACACGGTACCTTGAGCACATCTTCCACACAGCTGCCCAGCTCTGCCTCTGGCACCAGCAGAGCCCCTGCTGCCAAATCCTCCAGTGCCAGCTCTGAAAGCAAAAGGCAGAGACATGAGCCCCCGAAAACAGCCCAGAGCCCGCAGCAGCAGAACTGCCCCACGATTCGCTGCACCCAAAAGCACTTCCACAGCTCCCTTCCCTCCTCATGGGAACAGACCAGCCCTCATTAGCCATGCTAATTGTGCTGCAGTGTTGTAAACCCCCAAGGACACGTGGAAATCAACACAGACCACAACTGCATGATGGGTGATTCCCCAGAGAGCTGCTGGTCAGTGTGGGGAACCAACAGCTTCTGTCTGGAAGCTCAGAACAAGGGTGTCAGACTGGGAGAGGTTCCCAAGGAGCGCAGGGCAGAGCCAAACTGCCCAGAGCTCCCACGTTGCAGTAACTGGACTCAAGCAGGAGTAAATACAGTGTACCCAGACAAACTGACATGGTCATCACAGAGAGCTGCGCTCCCACACTCCATGGCCTGGCTGCTGGCCTGAGGAAATTTGGATGGAATGACAAAAAACCAGTGAGGAGAGAAAGCAGAGCCTTCCCCAGTGCGGGTACCTGCGGCCTCGGAGCAGCGGCAGAGCGGTGCCAGCAGGGGCTGGAGCAGGTGCCTCTCTGCCAGCTGTGGCTGCTCCCTGGCCATGGTGAGCAGCGTGGTGGTGGCCACACGCTGGAACTGCCGCGCTGCCACTTTGTCTTGGATGTGCAGCAAGTCCAGAATCTGCAAGGAAAAAGGAACAAGGATCAGCACCCCCTCAGAGAGAGCAGCCCGGCGCCTCGCAGCAACCAAGGAGCCGCCCATGTGCTGCTCTGCTGGGCATCTGGCATGGCATTCCCTGTGTGGAAGAGCCAGTGTCCTTCCCACGCATGCAGGATGCCTTTCTGGGCTCAAACCAGGAGCCTGCACCACTCCCAGAGCCAAAGGCTGGAAGCAAGAGCTGCACACAGAGCTCTGTGTAGCGGAGTGCCAAGCACCTCGTGTGATCAGACAACATCATCCAGCATTGCAATAAAACATGGAAAATTCAAGAATGGAAACGTCCTACTGCCAGAAAAACATGTCCACGTTGTGCTGGCTTGAGCCAGGCCACACCCAAGCAAAAGGAACAGCCCCAGCACTCTCCAAGCCGGGAGCTGGCTCCACATTCCCCAGCAGAGGGGACAAGGGACCTACCTGGGGGCACACCTGTCTGTAGTAGTCCTCGAGGGACAGGCACTGCTGTGGGCAGGCAGCCAGGATCTTTCCAACTGCATCGCACTTCCTCCAGTCCAGAGCTGCTGCTTCAGCACCAGCTCCACCTACAACAGCAGCAGAATTCCCAGATCAGCTCCAACCCGTGGCCAGCCAGGTGTTCCTAGCCAAAAATTGGATTTTGAGCTTTTACTGCTCTTGTTAAACCAAGCATCTTTCAGGAGACACCTGAGCTTAAGGATGGAGAGGGGGAAATTGCTGTGCAAAAGCTCTGATAATGGAAAACAACTCCTACGGCCAGGTGGGTGAGCCAAAAGGTGGGGAGAGGTTGTGCTTGGATGGCTGGAGTTGGCCAGACGAGATTTTGGCACTAAAAACTGTGGGATTCAGCTTTTGGAGAGCAACAGCTTCCCTCCCTGGCAGGACATGGAGAGCAGGGGATGGGATGGGTCTCACTATCCCTTCACTTCTCACAGCCCAGTGCCCAGCATGGCTCCCACTGCACTGGCACTGGGACAGGGCATTCCCCAGGAGTGACCCCACTGTGGATACACACGAGGTGTGACCCCATCAAGGCACAAACAGGATAAATGGGCTTGGAGCCTTTCAGTGTGGCCCTCAAACACACGTGTATCTCAAATCAGAGCAGTTTGGGAGCTCAGCGCAGCCAAAGTCTGCGTGTCACCACATCACCTCAGCCCGACACAAGCCAGTTCCTACATCCAGCTCTTGGGGCTCTGCTCTTCCGGGCCTTTCATGGGATGAACTGTCTCAAGACACGTCTGAATCTGTGATCCTGGGACCCAGAGCCCCCCACTCACCATCTGTGCCCTCCAAGACACCCCGAACCACGGCCTGCACCCCGCCAGGCCTCAGCAGCCTCTCGGAGAGCAGGTGCCCACAGAGCCTCCGCAGCCAGGCCGGAGCTGCCCCGGCACTCGGACACCTCTGGAGGGGAGCAAAGGAGCAGGGTAAGGAGAGTATTGCACACACCTGTGCCAACCCCACCTCTGCGCAAACAGCCCATGCTCTGACAGAGAGCACAGGACACAGACAGGCTTTGAAATGCTGCTTCATTCAGTGGCACAAAGCAAATCAGGAATTCATGAGAGAGGTCAGCCCTCCAGTGCTTAGCATGCTATTCCATCCCTGGAAGTGTCCAAGGCCAGCTGGACGGGGCTTGGAGCAACCTGGGACAGTGGAAGGTGTTCCTGCCCATGGCAGGGTGTGGAATGAGATGAACTTTGAGTTCCCTTCCAGCCCATGCCATTCTGGGATTCTGTGCTTCTGTTAAGGATATTATCCCACAGGACTTTCCTAAAACAACACTCAGGAGATTCCCCATCCCCTCCACCCCAGGAGGCTTTGGAACAGCCCCAAAGAGCAGCAGGTGCCCTGTGTCATCCCCGGAGTGGGAAGGGTGAGGTTTGGAGGAGCAGACGCTGTGCTTGGCCGGGCACCGCGGCCGTGGGTGCCAAGCCAGGGTGGCACGTGCGGCGATGACAGTCCCTGACACACCCACACCCCGCTCCTGCACAGCAGGGCAGGAATCACACACAGCCAGCAGCCTCGCCAGCGCTCGGAGACTGCCTTTTGAGGTGTAACAACATTTCCAGGAGAGCAGCAGCCTCGGAGTGTGGGAACCACGGGGGTACGGACCCCGACAGCCCCGTGCCGGGGATGGCCCCGGGTACCTGCTTGGGCTGTCCCTGCAGGACGAGCAGCTCCTGCACGGCCAGCGGCTGGTAAACACGGTCCAGGATGTCCCTCAGGGCTTCCCGGCACCGCGCTCGCTCCGCTTCCGAAACGCCCTGGAACAAAATATACCAGAGCTGTTGAGAACAGCTTGCCGGTGCCCTGCAGCCCCTCGCCGGGCTCCGTGCCTCCTGTCCCTTCTCCCTCATGGGGCACGGCGGGCAGGACACGGGAGGGACCGCCCAGGGAGCGGGCTGGGGCTGGGCTGGGCACCCACACCACCGCCGGGGAGCGGGGACACGGCGTGCGAATGTCGCACGGACCTGGCAGAGGGCGGCGGGGCCGTGTCCCAGCACGCAGAGCCCGGCGAGGAGCAGGCGGAGGTGCCGGGCGAGCAGCGGGGCGCCCAGGGCCGGCAGCCGGGCCAGCTCGACCAGCGCGGCCACGGCGGCGAACAGCCGGGCCCCGCG
>WEKY01052720.1:528383-556453 GCA_013390045.1 Picathartes gymnocephalus | reverse complement strand
GCCCCGGCCGCCAGCGCGGGCGCCCGGGACATCACGGCCGCCCGGAGCTCGCGCAGCGCGGCCCAGCCCGCTGCCCGCGACAGCCGCTCCTCCAGCGCCGCCGCGTTCCTGCGCAGCATCTCCGGGCACAGAGCGGGCTCCGGGCCGGGCTTGGCAGCGCTGTCGCCATCACTGGGCGGCCCCAGCAGCAGCTCCAGCGCCTCCACCACACGACCCGGCTCCGGCTCCAGCTGCGCGTCGCCCGCCATGTTGGGACCGCAGTTAGTGAGCGCCGCCATCTTGGGGCGGTCAGGGGAGGGGCGGGGCGGCTGCCGGGCGCCATGGTGGGGAGGGCGCGTGAGGGGAGGGGCCGCGCTGCTCTCCGCCATCTTGAGGAGGTCGGGAAAGGCAGGAGGAAGCGGCCGGAGAATCGGGCGCGTCTGGGGACAAGGGCGGCAGGGACAGGACTGGGGAATGGCTTCGCACTGCCACAGGGCGGGGTTAGATGGGATAGGAGGAAGGAGTCCTTCTCTCTTGAGAGTGATGAGGTCCTGGGGCTTGCCCAGAGAAGCTGTGGCTGCCCCAGCCCTGGAAGTGTCCAAGGCCAGGTTGGATGGGCCTTGGAGGAGCCTGGGACCGTGGAAGGTGTCCCTGCCCATGGCAGGGGGTGGAGGTGGGTGATCCTTCAGGTCTCTTCCAACTCAACCAAGTCACCCTTCTGTGACTCTGATTGTCCACTCGCCCTGTGGAGGGTCCATGGCCACACCTGCACAGCAGGTAAAGCCTTCGAGCACAGAAGAGTGTTTTAGTTTTCTTAAAACAATTTATTATTTCAATTTTATATAAAAACCATGCAATCAACACTTGGCCACTGCTGGTTTCCCAGCTCGCGTCAGACCCTTTGCCCATGATAAAAAATACAAACCATGACGACAGCTAAACACAGAGGTCAGGATTTCGGGAAAGCCCTTTGATTTCAGAAAGCACCTTTCAGTGACTGCACGTTAATTACACCTGGCACGACACGTGAGGAAATCAAACCATAATCTGGGATATGGAAAAATAGAAATCTGCCTGTACATACTGTAGTAAATAAAATTCCTTGTGATATACATCTTTGGTCGTTGCTGATCAAGTGCCTCATCCCACTTCTCCATCACCAGGCTCACAATCTGAGCCTGTGTGTGGCTGGGAGCACGAGGTATTTTGGAGAGCGCCAGAGAAACCCTTTTTTCCCCCCATGAAAAAGGGAAGAAAGAGCTGATCCTGCTCCCCACAGCTGGGAGCACCTCACTTCCAAGATGGGGAATGGACCAAACTATTCCATGCCCTGGAGCCACGGGGGCCAGGAAACATCCAGACTACCCCAAAACCCACCATCCCCAGTGAGCCTGAGCTTTTCTCAGTGAGGGAGACGTGGGCACGGGGTTCAGGGGGTGTTGGAGGGGGTTCAGCCACCCTGGGGAGAGACCGATGTGAGTCCGGAGGGGTGAAATGAGGCGGCAGCAGCGGGCTGGGGGTCCCTAATCGTCCTCCTCGCCGCCCCCGTAGAGCTCGGCCAGCTTGCGGAAGCGGCCGCCCCAGTCGTTGAGGTAGTCATAGTCCTGGTCGCCGTCGGAGGCGGAGGAGTTGAGGGAGCTGAGCGAGGTGGCCTCAGAGCCGCTGCCCTCGTAGTCAAACACCAGCAGCGAGTCGTAGGGGGGGGCCGTGGGGTCCGTGTCGGCCGCCTTCAGGTTCTGGGGGGACAGAGGGGTCAGTGCCGGTGTCCCCTGCAGGGGTGTGGCAGGGAGGTGTCACCCCCTGAGTCAGGACTCACCTCGTCGATGAAGTTCCCAATCTCGTCGGGGTTGGCGGGGCGGGGCCGGTACTGAGGGGCCGCCATTAGCGGGGGGGCCACGTCATTGCGGATCACCTCGGGCCGGGCGTCCAGCCCCCGGTGCAGCTGGCTCAGGTCATAGTCCTGGGGGGACAGCAGCTGTCAAGGCTCGAGGGACAACCATGGGCACCGCCACCACCACTTGGTGGGCAGAGTCCAGCAGGCACAGCCATCCTACCTGGTCCTCCTCGCCCCCGCCCTCCTCATCATAGTGGTAGACATTGTCCCTCATGTCATCCTCGGGTGGGAGCAGTGGCTCCTTCACCACCTTCCTCCTCCTCGCAAAGAGCAGCAGCAGCAGCAGGAGGACTGTGGGCACAGGGACGGGGTGTCAGGGCAGCTGGGAGAGGGTGACCCACACTCCGTCCCTCCCGTCCTTGTCCCTGGGTACTCACTGAGCAGTGCCAGGATGCCCCCCAGGATGCCCAGGATGGCGGGCACGCCCATGCCACCAGAGATGAACGCTCGCCGCTCGCAGTTCTTGGCTGGCCCCTCGCAGCTGCAGACCTGGGCTCGCACCGGCGTGATCTGCTCCTTGCCCTGAGCATCCAGCAGCTTCAGGAAGATGCTGTACTCGCCTGGCTCCAGCTCCTTCTTCATGCTCAGCTTCACCATGTCTTGGTGAACCACAGAATCATTTGGGTTGGAAAAGGTCTCCCAAGATTCAGTCCAGCCATCCCCTATCAACCACAGGGCCACCACTGACCCCAACTGACCCCATTGCCCCAAGTGCCACATTCACACAGCTTTTAGATCCCTTCAGGGATGGGGACTCCACCACTGCCCTGGGCAGCCTGTTCCAACGCCTGACCCTTTCCATGAATGAATTTTCCCCCATATCCAACCTAAACCTCTCCTGGCAGAACTTGAGGTTGTTTCCCCTTGTCCTGTCCCTCAGGAGCTGATCCCGACCCTCACCTGGCTGCACCCTCCTGCCAGGGAGATGTTTAGAGCAAGAAGGTCCCTCCTGAGCCTCCCCAGCTCCCTCAGCCACTCCTGGTGCTCCAACCCCTTTCCCAGCTCTGGTTTGGGAACACCCTTGGCACTGGCACAGGAGCTTGCCCCGTGGCAGGTCCCCAGCCTAGTGCCCACTGCAGGGCCCAGCACCAGAGCAGGTGGCACCCACCAGGTGGATTCAGAGTCACAGCGGCAGTCCAGTTGCTGCCAGAGCCGTGCATCAGCTCTGCCCTGAAGGGGAAGGTGTTGGGGGGCAGGTCCTTGTCAATGATGCTCAGCGTCTGCTCCTCGGGCTGCCGGTTGCAGATGTCGAAGCTCCGGGGCTCTGGCACGGGCCCGTTGTCATTCACGTCCTGGAGCAGGAGGAGCAGCGTCCCCGTGCCAGTGGCATCGTGCGGTGACCCTGTGGGACTAAGAGTCAGCGAGGTACCCAGGGAGGGGCCTGGACCCCAGGGGGGGCATGAAGGTGGGCAGGGGGGCAGCAGCTGGCCACCCTCACCGTTGTCCACAGCCAGGACGATGGCCTTGTAGGTGCTGTTGATGGCATGTGCCGACTCCCGGTCCAGCGGCTGCGCTGCCGTGACGATGCCATTCTCAGGGTCGATGGCCAACCACCCCGCGGGGTCACTGCCCATGCGGTACCTGGGGGCAGCCAGGGGTCAGCAGGGCCAGAGGGAGGGGCACACGGTGTGGACGCTAGTAAAAGCCTGAGTGAAGAACTCAGGCATGTTTTTAGCAAGACAGAAAGTTTTCTCACAGTTTTGCTAGCAGTGTTTATAAAACTGTTTCTAAAACTATGAAAACACGTTCTTGCAGCTGGTGTGATAAAACTATTATTAGTTAACCAATAGTTGTGTAGTGTGTTTGTCTTTCTAACCAATAGTACGATACCTGTACACAGGGATTATAAAAGATGTGTGATTTTCAAATAAAGTTAGTTGGAGCCTGATCTGCATGCTACGTGTTTTGTCTCGTTACCCTTGCTTGCCGAGCAGGGAACAGCAACAACACGGTGCAGCACAGCCCCTCAGACATCCCAGCAAGGCAAAGCCCCTGCCACCATCACCCTCCACTCACGTGATTTTCTGTCTCTGGTCCTTGTCAGGGTCCTGGGCTGTGTAGGAGGTGACCTGGTATCCCACTGGCACATCCTCCATCACCTCCACGGGCTTGACTGGGGGTATGAAGATGGGGGCTTCATTCATATCCCTGACCAGCACCAGCACAGTGGCCGTGGCAGGATTCAGGGTCACGGTGAAGGGGACCTCGTTCTCCACTGACACCACAAGCTTGTAACGGTTCTGGGTCTCATAATCCAGGCCCTGCGGGTGGGAAAGAAGCTGGGTAGTGCCAGCAGGGAGTCAGCTGGTGCTGAGGCAGCCATGCAGCAGTGGGACCCACCCTGGCAGTTTTCAGGAGACCATCGTTGGTTTTGGGGTCAGTGGTGATCTCAAAGTCACCCTGTGGGTCCCCGCTCTGGATGCGGTAGACGGCGCGCCAGGCTGGGGAGCCTGGCAGGTCCTGGTCTGTCACATGCAGCCGGGCCACCAGCACTCCCACCACGTTCTCATCCACTCGCTCCTCGTACTGCAAGATGGGACAGGGGTGGTCACCTGTGTGGCCCCAGGCACTCCAGGTGGGGCTTTGTGCCAGCATGCCCGGGGAGGGCAGCAGCTGGGGCTGGGTGGTACCATGGTGGGGTTGAAGACAGGAGGGTTGTCGTTGGCATCAGTGACTTTGATGATGGCAGTGGCGGTGTTGGTCAGGCCAGCGCCCTCCAGGTCTGCAGCCTGGATGATCAGCGTGTAGTTGGGAGTGGTCTGCAGGACAAAAATCACCCCAGTTAGGGCTGGGGTGGGGACTGGGGTGTTCCCCTCCTCCAGGCATCACCTGCCTGCTCCTCCACCCTTCTCCAGCCTCACAGTTCCCTGCTGGCACAGAGGCAGCCGATGTCCCAGCTGCCCACCTGAGGGGCTGGCACTGCTCCCACTCCAAGGCTCAGCAAGGCCTGGAGTGTCCCCAGCACAACTTCTGGTGGGCTCGAGGCTGCAGAAGCCCCCACAGCCAGGGACAGTGACCCAGGGACAGCACATCCCAAAACCAGATGGACCCCAGTGCTCCAGCATCCCTTTCTCCCCATGGCACATCCCACTGTGGAGTTGCCACAGGTTCCCCTGGGCTGTGGCAAGGTGCCCACCTCCCGGTCCAGTCCTGTGCCAATGACACTGATAATGCCCTTCTTGGCGTCGATGGTGAACATCTGCTGTTCGCCCTTGGGCTCCTCGCTCAGGATGGAGTAGCCAATGATGCCGTTGTTCATGTTGACCCCATCATCTGCGTCCGTGGCGTTCACAGTCATCACAGATGTGCCTGGACATGGGGACAAGCCAGGGAGATTTTAATGATGGGACAATCCACCAGACACCCTGGCTCTTCTCCTGCTCAGGGTTCTGCGTGGTCCCGGTTCAGAGTCCCCCACGTACCCGGCTTTGCGTTCTCCTCGATGTAGCCAACAAAGACTTGCTGGGTGAATTCAGGACGGTTGTCGTTCTGGTCAGTGACGGTGATGATGATCTCCATGGGGTCTTCCACGGGCTGCCCGTTGGCTGACACGGCGTGGGAGTAGAGCTGCAAGGGCACAGTCGGTGTGTGTGCAGCCCCCAGGACCATCCCTGTCCCACCAGAGGCACCACACCCCCCTCACTCACCACATATTTATCCTTCTCCTCCCGGTCCAGTGGTTTTGTCACCTTCAGCCACCCCGTCTCCCGCTCAATGATGAAGACACCCACAGGGATGGTGTCTGCTCCCTGCCCCGTGATGCTGTAGAAAACCTTGGTCTCCTTGTCCTTGTTGGATTTGATCTGGCAGCAAGGCAGGAAGAAGGGGGTGGAGACATGTTCCAGCATTCTGGGGACCCCCCCAGACCCTGCCTGGACCCTGTGGGGACACGTACCTGCACCAGATTCTTAGGGAAGGGCCCCCTCTCATTCTCAGGGCAGTTGATGGGGGGGATGACCCAGTCCCTCTTCTGCCGCCGGAGGCCGTGTCCGTGCTCCGGGAAAATCAGCATGTCGGGGACTGTGTCCTGTTGGGACAGTGGCTCTGCTCAGTGCCAGCACCTTGCTGAGCCCTCTGCACCAGGGACAGGGGCTGCTGTGATCCCAGGGAGTGGGTCAGTGCTTTACCTGCTGCATCCGCTCGTGGTGTCGGTGCTGGTGCCACCGGTGGCGCAGGGCCACCTTGGCCGAATGTTTCTTGCCCGTGGCGTCCCAGGTGTGCACAGCAAAGGTGATCTCCCGCTGCTGGAGCTGCAGGGGCCGGGTGGCAAAGACAGTGCCATCCCTGCTCACCTTGAAGCGCGTGTCATCCGGGAGGAAGGCGGCACGGTGCGACTCGCCACAGTGCACAAAGCTCACTGGGGACAGGGGACCGAGTGGCAGGGCACACGCAGCACAGCCATGTCCCAGCATCCTGGGACATGGGGTCACAGCAGTGGTGGGGATGCTCCACACGCAGTGACACGTGCCCTGCCAGGATTCCATCCTGGGCACAACACGCAGTGCATCCCTGCCCTGGCCTTGGTCCAGGATGGGACATGGCAGAACCTACTGTGCCACAGGATCCCTGCTGGACAGTGACAATGGGGCAAGTGGCGCTTGGCACAGCATGTCCCTGTCATGCACAGCACACTCCTGTCCCCAGCACCATGTATGGCATGGAGCTGGGCACAGCACATGCCCACACGGGTGAATCCCTGTGGCACAGCGTGTCCCACAGCGTGGCACGTCACCACAGTGCCCATGCTGCTCCAGCTGCTTTTCCAATAAAAACAACAGTAGTAGTCACTCAGTTGCACTGGCACCCAGCGCCCTGGCAGCCAGGCCCCTCAACCTGCCCAGGTACCCTCCGGGACCCCCAACCCCAGGGACAGCGGGCAGGTGGGGTGCCGATGTCACAGCTCGGCACCCGGCTGGGCGCGGCAGAGCCGGGCCGCCCCGGGGCGGCGGTCAGCCGGCATCACATGAGCCGGGCCGCGCGGCCACAGCTCCCGGACAAACAGCCTTTGTCTGGGAGAAAGTTGTTGGAGCCAGCGGCACTCAGGCTCCGGAGCCAGCACTGCCAGCATCGCCCCGGCGTGACCCGCGCCTCGGCAAGGGGCCGTGCCGGGGCGGGCGGGAGGCAGCGCGGCACCGCCGAACGGAACGGGGCCCGTGGGTTACGTCAGCCCACGGGCAGCCCAGGAATCCGCGGTGGCTGTGGGATGGAGGGGGGAGCGATCGCTGCCCCTCTGCCCACCACGGTGCCCCCGACCCGGCTCAGGAGGACCCGCCGGCGCGGTGCCAGCCCCGCTCAGCCCCGCGGCGGGACCCCCGGCCAGGGCTGGGGGAGCCGGTGGGGCCGGCTGGGCAGGAACGTGCCGGGGCAGGCGGGGAAGGAGAGGCAGCCGCGGGCGCCGCCGCAGTGCTCGGCCCTGGTCCTGGCCCGGGGGGTGCAGCGAGCGGCAGCACGGGGCCCCCAGCCCCACACTGGGTGCAATGGGTGCTCAGCGCTCAGCCCGCACTGGGTTCAATGAGGGTGCTCAGAGCCCGCTCCCCCTTTTCCTCTCTCCCTCCTTCCAACTCCCCCCCTTCCCACCTGGCCATGCACAACCTGTTTTTCCAGCTCGGCTGTCCTCAGCCCTCCTCTCCCCGAGGCTGGGAGCTGGGGGGTGGAGGGGGGGCCCTCTCCTGGGAATGGTGGGGGTGGGAGAAAAGGAGAGCTCAGGGAGTCCCACAGGGGGATCTCCCCACTTCCAGTCCCCCCCATCACCTACAGGGTACTGCGACAACCAGCCTGGTATGACCAAGCTGCCAAACACGGTGTGGGCCTCAGACCCAACACAGGGGACCACGGCAGCCCCCCAAAGCCACCTCATGCCCTGTGAGGTCTCGATGGGGCTGGGCACAGGCAGAGCAGGGTGTCACCGTCCCTGCAGTGCCACCACCGCACGTGTTGCGCACGCGCAGCGGTGCCAGGGCAGGGGGCTCACCCTGGGGTGAGGGTGCTGCGGGTGACACATCCACTGACGTCACCCCAGTTTCACTGTGACTTCAGACTCTCGAGGTTTCTCCACCCAGGCCTGACGGGGACTGTCCACCCCCACCAGGTCCCCACCACCCCAGAGCCCCCCGCCCCAGGGAGCAGAGCCCCGCTGATGCCGCAGCCCCCACGCGAGTGCTGCTTTTGGCCGCCCCGGCGCCACGCGGGGCCTGCCCGGGCTTGTTGGAGGGAAAACACCGCGCTCAACTCATCCAGCTAATTACAGGCCAGCTTGTCAGCCTGGCCGCGAGCTTTGGGGTGCACTATGACCCAGGACGGCCTGGCACCCCCCAGCCTCGGCCACCTGCCACGGCTGGCATTGCTGTGGTGCAACTGTGAATCACTGGGTGCCACACAGGCCTCAAGGCCAGATGGTCCCTTCCTTCCTCCCACGCCCTGACTGTGTGCAGAACCCAAAACTGAAAGTGCTGGTGCCAGGACAGAGGATTTCCAGGAGATCCCGGTGCTGCAAGGAAGTCACAGGGCTGCCCGTCACCCTCGTATCAGGCCCAGCCCTGATGGACATCGGCTCTGCACGTTAATGATCAACCAGAAAGCAAACAAACACAATTCCTAGGGTGTGGGGCAGGGTCCAATTCCTGGCTCTCCCAGGCGAAGCCGTTACAGAGCTGAGGATGTTTGGGAGACCCTGGTGTGGCACTGGGTGCTCAGTACCCCTTGGCTCTGGGCCCACCCAGCCACCCTGGCACACACACCGCGGTGCCAGCACCACTCTCAGCCATGAACTGGTGCAGATGGTGACAGCCAGTGCACAGCCCCAGAGCCCACAGAGTCCCTTTTGGGGACCCCAGAGTGGCAGCAGGTCCCCAGTGCCCCCTTGCCACACCAGAACAGGTCTTTGGTGCCAGCATAGTGGGACACCAACATCCCCAAAAGCCTAGGAGCCCATCCTGGTGCCCGTCCCCGTGCCAAGAGCTGGGGGCCAACACTGCAGGTCCAAAGGGGGTCTCACCCTGGTGACCCCTGGGTGCCAGGTGAGGCATGGGGCAGGGCAGGCGCCTGCGCGCCCACACCCCAACCTGCCGGCCCCAACAGGTCTGCGGTGCCTGAGTCAGCGCCGCCCGCGCCGGCGCACCCCGGGGAGCGGCTCCCGCTGCCCCCGCGCCACCACGCCGTCCCGCCGTGCCAGGACCGCCGGTGCCCGTGCCGGGACCGCCGGTGCCCTCAGTGCGGCCCCACCGCTGCGTGTGGACACATCCCACTGACGTGGCTCTGTCCCCCGTGCCACCTGCCACCACAGCAAGCCTGTCCCCACCGCCAAAGCACCGTCCCCACTGCCACAGCACCGTCCCCACGGCCCCATCGCCGTAGGCACGCCAGCACCACTCGGGCCCCGGCTTCATGTCCCCATTGCCCACCCCTGTCCGCACACCCCCCTGTACCCATAGTCCCGTCCCTGTCCTCACAGCCACCCTGTCCTCCACAGCCGGCTGTCCCCGTGTCCTTACCTCGTCCCAGTGCCCGTCCCGCCGCCACGCTGTCCCCCGGCACCGTCAGAGCGAAGGTCTCGGCGGTGAAGCCGGGCTGGCACGACGCTGCCCGCTGGCACAGCCGCTGCCCGCTCTGCCCGGAGAGAGACTTTAGCACCGGGCAGGGTCCCGAGCAGGGTCCCGCTGCCCCGGGCAGGGTCTCGGCGGGGTCCCAGGCAGGGTCCTGCCGCCCCATTCCGTGGCTCACCTGGAGCAGAAACAAGAGGAGGCAGAGCGGGACCGAGCAACCCGCCCGCCACCCCATGGCCGGTGCCGGTGCCGGTGCCGGTTGGTGCCGGAGGGAACGGGCGCTGCCACCGCAGAGTCGCAGGTGCGTCCGGTCCCCTCCCGATCCCGCCCCGCAGGTGTCGACCCCTCCGGGAACCGCCCCGTCCCGCCCCGACGGGAGGCGGTCCCGCCCCACCAGTACCTGGGTATTCCCGGTACCCCTGACGCCCCGGTATGCCGGCACCTCCCACGGTACTTCTCCCATGGTTCCTGGTACCGTGGTACCTCCAGTACCCCACCAGCCCCCAGTACCCCCAACACCCCAGGTGCTCTGCCCATCCCGGGTCCCCCCGGCTCCCCGTGCCCCTGATATTCCCAGCCCCAGCCACACAACCCCCAGGCTTTCCATCTCTCTCCCACCCAGGGCTGTGAGAGCAGGGGGTGTTGGTGGGTGACAGGAGCCAGGAGTACCCCAGGGTGTCCCCACATGTCCCGGCTCTGCTAGGAGGGGTGTGGGGGGCAAACGTCCTACCCAGGGACCCCCCAGGCAGGAAGGGCCCCTCAGGATGCTGCAGTCCCCAGCTTCCCCCATACCCCTCTGTCCCACAGCACAGCTGGGGGTGACCCCATGGAAAGGGACACCCAGGGATCCCTGGTACCATCAGCTGCCCCCATCCCACACCTGTCAGCTGATCCTGGAGTCAGTGGGAGACCCCCAGAGCTCAGGGTCCTGCCAGGGCCGGAGGCTGCTGTGGCCACCCATGCTAGCACCCATGGTCATCTCGGGGGGTTGGGGTGGCAGCCCGGGGGTGGCAGGGCTCCAGCTGCCCAGGCCAGGAGGGATTTAGCACCGGGAATGTGCAGTGCCACGAGTCCTCCATGGAGGACAGATTGGCAGTAAGTGCCCTGCCCATGCCCATCAGCACCCCTTGGGGACAAGGACACCCTGGCAGGGCATGGGCACTGCCTCTGCGTGGGTTCCACCCTGCCAGGGGCAAGGCGGGACAGGGCTGGGGAGGGGTCACTGCAGGGTTGGGGGCGGCGCTGATCTCCAGGGCACAAAGTGACACAGAGCCTGGAGCATCTAAAAAAACCAAATCCTTTATTAAAACTGACCCAGCTCCCATCCCCTCATCCGCAGCATCACACGCCGTCATTGCATACCTTAAAAAATAGATAATAACCACAAAAACACAGGCGAGGAGGGGAGGGGGCTGCACTGAGGTGGGGGGGCATGGCGGGGGGAACCCCCAAGGCACAAAAGCAGCAATAAGGCGGGGGCAGCAGCGGGCTGGGGGTCCCTAATCGTCCTCCTCGCCGCCCCCGTAGAGCTCGGCCAGCTTGCGGAAGCGGCCGCCCCAGTCGTTGAGGTAGTCATAGTCCTGGTCGCCGTCGGAGGCGGAGGAGTTGAGGGAGCTGAGCGAGGTGGCCTCAGAGCCGCTGCCCTCGTAGTCAAACACCAGCAGCGAGTCGTAGGGGGGGGCCGTGGGGTCCGTGTCGGCCGCCTTCAGGTTCTGGGGGGACAGAGGGGTCAGTGCCTGTGTCGTCTGTGCTGTCACCCCCTCGGCTCTCCAGGTCAGGACTCACCTCCTCGATGAAGGTGCCGATGTCGTCGGGGTTGGCGGGGCGGGGCCGGTACTGGGGGGCTGGCAGGAGAGTGGGGGCCACGTCATTTCGAATCACCTCGGGCCGGGCGTCCAGCCCCCGGTGCAGCTGCCGCAGGTCGTAGTTCTGGGGACACACACACATGAAGAGGGGCAGAGTCAGGTTGCCCACGCTGTCACCGGCCCCCTGACCCCCACACCCACCTGGTCCTCCTCGCCGCCACCCTCCTCCCCGTAGTAGAAAATGTTGTCTCTTGTGTCATCCTCAGGCAGCAGCAGCGGCTCCTTCGTCACCTTCCTCCTCCTCACGAAGAGCAGCAGCAGCAGCAGGATGACTGGGGGAAGAGTGCCATCAGCAGGGACACGTGTCCCCCACTGTGCCCAGGGCGGGGGTATCCCCACGGCCCCAGGACCCCCAGGATCCCCACTCACGCAGCAGGGCCAGCAGCGCGCCCAGGGTGGCGAGGACGAAGGGCAGGGCGGTGACAGGCTGTGGTCTCTGGGGACAGCCGTGTGCCAGCCCCTCGCAGGCGCACACCCGTGCAGTGATGATGGTCACCTGGGCTCTGCCCGGCTGGTCCAGCAGCCGCAGGTACACGCTGTAGGTGTCCGGCTCCAGCGCTGCCACCAGCTGCAGTGTCACTGTGTCACCTGTGGGAGATTGGGGGTTCACAGGGGATGCACCAGGCATGCAGCCATGGCACAGCTGCCTCTGCTGAGGACCCCCCACATTATGCTCAGCCCCACTGCAATACCTGTGTCCCCCACCTCTACAGCCCAGCTGTCCCCAGAGCCATGGGTGAGCTCTGCGCGGAAGGGGCCGGTGTTGGGGGGCAGGTCCCGGTCGGTGACGGTGAGAAGCTGGGGCTGGGGGCTGCGCTGGCAGACAGTGATGTCCCGTGGCTCGGCCTCGGGGCCGTTGTCGTTCACGTCGAGCAGGGTGAGGAGCAGCGTGCCCGTGCCCGTGGCCGGTGGTGAGCCTGGTGGGGACAATTCTGGAGGGGGGAGCCCAAACCCAGCACTCTCATGGGGACATGGGTGACTGAGCAGGCATGGGGACAGGGGGAGCCTCAAAGCCAAGACTTTCCCAGGGACAGAGACTCTCTGGGCAAGGGTGGGAACAGCAAGGAGTGATGCTGGAGGGGGGAGTCCCAAACCCAGGATCCTCACGGGGCAGGGGTGCCCCGGGCAGAGGTGGGGCCGGGCAGCCCCCGCACTGCCCCATGCTGGAGCTGGGATGTGTTTCCTGGTGATGGCAGCACGTGCCCCCCACGCGGGAGAGGGAACAAGGGCCCTTTCATGTCCCTCACCATCATCCACAGCCAGCAGCATGGCCATGTAGGTGCTGTTCTTGACGAAGGGGGACTCGCGGTCCAGGTGGTCCCGTGCGGTCACCAGGCCATTCTCGAGGTGCACGGCAAGCCAGCCCGCCGGGTCGTGCCCCACCAGGTACCTGGGGGGCAGAGGGGAGCTGATGCTGCAGCGAGGGGCAGCAGAGACCCCACACACCTCCACTCCAACCCTGTCCCCTCTCACTTGATCCTCTGGCCCTGTGCCTTGTCAGGGTCCTGGGCCGTGCAGGCAGTGAGGGTCTGCCCTGGGGGCACATCCTCTGACACTGTGGCCAGCTGCACCGGCGGCACGAACACCGGCGCCTCATTGACATCCTCCACAGTGACTGTCACTGTAGCAGTGGCCATCGGCAGCTTCACCACGAAGGGGACCTCGTTGGCCACTGCCACGTGGAGCACGAACTGCTGCTTTGCCTCATAATCCAGACCCTGGGAGAGGGGGAGACACGGTCAGCGAGAGGGGGACAGGCAGGACCTCACTGTGGGCAGCAAGGGGGTGACATGGGGGTGACGCAGACCTTGGCAGTGCGGAGGATGCCCTCGTTGGTGACAGGGTCGGTGGTGATGGCAAAGGCACCCCCGTCGTTGCCACGCAGGATGGAATAGACAGCTCGCCACGCCGGCGTGCCGGGCTCATCCAGGTCGGTGACAGCCAGCCGGGCCACCTCCCGCCCAGCCACATTCTCCGGCACGGCCGCCTCGTACTGCGGGTCAGGGGCACCATCAGCACCACGGCCCAGAGGGCACCAGGGAGGGTCACACCCAGGGGGGGCCCACCTTACCATTTTGGGGTCAAACTCGGGCGCGTTGTCATTGACATCAGCGATCTCGATGACGGCCAGTGCCGTGGTGGTCAGTCCCTCACCGTCCAGGTCAGCTGCCTGCACGGTCAGTGTGTACTCTCGCACACGCTGTGGTGGACAGAAAGACACAGACACCCTGTCAGCCCCTGCTTGGGCCTGGGACCCCTGCCCCACGGTGTTGCAGAGCCCACCTCCCGGTCGAGGCCACTGGCAATCACGCTGAGGGTGCCAGTGGCCCGGTTGACGGTGAACATTTGGGGATGGGGCTCCCGTGGCTCCTGGCTGAGGATGGAGTAGGCAATGACACCATTGTAGGTCTCCACTGCATCGTCTGCATCCGTGGCTGTCACCTGCATGATGGAGGTGCCTGGGGATGTGGATGGCCAGGTAAGTGGAATGCTGGGGGGTAGGTGGCAGGTCTATGCACCAAGAAACACGGCTGGTGGGATGCAGAGCTTCCCCGTGGCACAGGGTCCTACCTGGCAGAGCTCCCTCCGGCACAGAGCCCCTGAACACCTCCTGTGTGAACTGGGGCTTGTTGTCATTCTGGTCTGTCACTGTCACAATGATCTCCATCGGCTCCTCAACTGGCTTCCCATTCTCGGACACGGCATGGGAGAAGAGCTGCGGGGTGGAGTGTGAGTGGGGGGCCTGGCAGAGCACCCCAACATCCCCCCGGTGTCCCCTGGCAAGGACCTACGTGGTACTTGTCGATGTGCTCACGGTCCAGCGGCTGCGTCACCTTCATCCAGCCTGACTCCTTCTCAATGGTGAAGATGCCCTCGGGGGGGGCATCCGCTCCCTGCCCTGTGATGCTGTAGAAGATCTTGGTGTCTCTGTCCCTGTTGGATTTGATCTGGGAGGAGACAGACCAAGGGGCTGACAGACCACTCCCTGCCCCGATGCAGTGGGGATGCACCCCCAGCACCCCCCTCCATGCCCAGACCCCCTGCCCAGACTGACCAGCCTCATACCTGAACCAGCTTTTTGGGGAAGGGGCCCCTCTCATTTTCAGGGACCTTGATGGGGGGGATCACCCAGTCCCTCTTCTGCCTCCTGCGAGCAGCGCGAGCCCTGGGGAGCTCCTGTGGGATGGGGGTGAGTGAGGGCACAGCCGGCTGGGGGAGCAGGGGGTAGGGGATATGCGGAGCAGTGTTACCTGAGGGGAGCGCTTGCTCTCTGCGGGAATTGGGGCAGGGTCTGGCTGGCCAGCGGCATCCCGGGGGGAACCAGCATCTCGGGGGGATACGGCGAGTGCCCTGCCCTCCCCCGGTAGCCGCACGGGGCCCCCGTCCTCCCGCACCCCGACATCGGGCTCCTCCGTCCTGTGTGGCCCCGCGCAGGCTCCGGAGGTCCCTGGGAGGGTGAGGGGTCAGGGGGATGGGGGGGACCTCTCCCCCGACACCCTCGCGCCACAATCACCAGCTCCAGGACCCCGCAATCCCTCAGAGTCCCGAGGCGGAGTGGGGCGGGGGACGATAGAAGAGGGGGAGAGAGGACACCAGGAGCGGGGCAGGGAACAGCGGGCTCCGTACGGGAGCGCAGTGGGAGTTTCGGTGGAAGTTTCGGCTTTGTTTCACAGACGATGGGAAATTCCTGGGCGGGCAGAGCCCTGCCCCAGCCCCCTCCCGGTGTGTCACCCCCTCGGGGCTCCCAACCCCCCGTGGTCAAATCACTGGGCACTGAATCTCCCTCCCCCCGCCTCCCACGCTGCATCCCTCGTGCTGGACACAGCCCCGGCTCCGCACCCCCCCGGGGGAAGGATTAGGGGATTAGCGGAGCTGAGCCAGCTCCGGGCGCCCGAGCGGCCCAGGGCGGGACGCGGAGCGGGGCTGGGGGGGCTGCGGAAGGCGTGGAATGGGGCAGGGAGAGCTGTGCCCCACGGCTGCTCCACACCGGAGGGAGGGAGCCCAGAGGCGACGGTGGGGCCATGTAGGGAGCAGCAACCGTGCCCCGAGGGCAGTACCGGGATCCCTCCCAGTCGCGATGGCCGCGATAAGGGACACTAATGGGGCTGGAGGGGCATCAGTCACCCTGGCATGTGGGGGGCACGAGGAAGCCCCCAGCCCCCGTCACGGGGAGCCCCCAGCCCCGCTCCCCAGCTGTGGCACGGGTTGCTGTTCCCACCGAAGGGCCAGGCGGCACGGGGGGTACCGCACCATGTCCTCGGGGGTCCCTCCGTGGAGGGCCCACAGGGCACCGTGCCCGCGGGGTGCCAAGGCGGAGCCGCACGGTCGGTGCCGGGGCCGCGTGCTGCCCACGGAGAGAGGGTCGCAGTGGCATGGCCAGACCCCAGCCTGTGCCCACAGCAGCGGCCTGGCAGCGCCCACCTCCAGTCCTGGAAGGCTCAGCTGATGGAAACGGGATGTGAGACGGGATGTGAGATGGGATGTGGTGTCCAAAGCAGGCAGAGGTCGAGGCCCCTCCCTGGCACTTACCGCCAAGGAGAGCTTTTAGTGCTCCCGCGGCCATTAGACGAGCTCTGGCTCCGGCCGCCTTCCCGGGCAGCCCCAATCTCCCGGGAGCCGCCGAGCGAAGCGGGCAACGGGCCCGGGCCAAGCGCCGGCAGCGGGCCAAGAGCTGGCAGCAGCAAGACCCTGCCCAACCTCGGGCCAGCCAGACCCCGCACCCCACGGCCAGAGAAGGATGGCCCTGGGGCACCCAGCCCCATTGCCAGCCCGGCGCCGGCCACCCACCCTGCGGGGACCCAGTCGTGCTCGCAGCGGGCGCCCCACGGCTGGGCCAAAGGCACTGGCATCAGCCGCCACCAGCCCAGAGAGACCAGACGGGCACCGCCAGCCCCACAGGGCACAGCCAGCCCCATGGCCAAGCCCCGCAGCCCGGGAGGGAGGCACAGCCCTAGACCACAGGAGCCCGGCCAGCCCCACATCGGGAACCCCCGTCAGCCCCACAGCCAGGGCACTGCCAGGTCCTCCCGAAAAGCAGCGGCCCCACCACCGGGGGCACAGCGATCCTGATACCGGCAGTGAGGGGGGCCCTGCCGCCCCCTCAATGCCCGGAGCCCCGATCCCGGTCCCGATCGCGGCCCCAGCCCGTCCCCGAGGTGTTCCGGGGGTCCCGGTGCCGCCGCGCCCCGACGGTGCGAGTTACCTGGTGCGGGGAGCGGCCCGCGGCGCAGCCCCGGGAGGACGCACGGCGGGGTCGGGGAGAGGGCGGCCGCAGGCAGGAGCGGGGAGAGGAGGAGGATGAAGATGGAGAGCGGGC
Source organism: Picathartes gymnocephalus (assembly GCA_013390045.1). Lineage (NCBI taxonomy): Eukaryota > Metazoa > Chordata > Aves > Passeriformes > Picathartidae > Picathartes > Picathartes gymnocephalus. The sequence continues at coordinate 539,857 of WEKY01052720.1, read as the reverse complement.
AGAGCCCGGAGCGCGGCCCCCGCATGGCCCGTCCGTTGCTGCTGCCGCCGCCGCCGCCGCTCCGGTCGCCGCCCGCCGCGTCCCGCCCCGTCCCGCCCCGCAACGCCCCAGGTGAGGCGGCGGCCGCGCAGGTACCGCCCCGCCCCGGAGAGCGGCCCCAGCACACCCCAGGCATCCCCCGGCAATGTCCTGGACTCCTCCATTACCCCCGGGACCCTCCTACCGGGGGTTCATCCCCTACAACACCCCCGGCAATCCCCGTTACACCGCGGTACCCCTCTGGAAACCTCCGGCAAGCCCCGATACAACACGGCTCCCCCCGATACCACGCGGGCACCCCCGGTATTCCGCTGGAAGCCCACGGCAATCCCCAGTACCCCATGTTCCCTCCCAGGCACCCACCCGTCAAGATCCAGGCACAGCCCGGTACCCCTCGGGCACCGTCCAGTACTGGAACCTTCAATACCCTCCGGGCACACCCGGCACTCCTCTGAAATCCTCCTGTCAATCCGCAATACCTCCAGGGGACCCTGGGGCACCGCTGGTAACCTCTTGGAACCCCCTGGCAACCCTCGGCAATCCGAGATACCCCCCGCGTTAACCTCTGGTCACCCTCAGTTACCCGCCGGGCATCTCCCCGGTCTGTACCCATCGGTATCGCCTTGGAACCCCCTGGCACTTCCCGGCAGGGCCTGGCAATCCTCGGGCACCGCCCACTCCCCGCCGGGCACCCGCGGTTTCCCCATGCCGCCCCCGGTGCCCCCGGTCCTCCACCGCTGCCCCCTCGACCCCTCAGCGCAGCCCCGTGGACACTCCCGGGCGCCCCGGTATCTCCAGGTGCCTCCGTGGTCCTGCCGTGCGTCCCTCGCGGTGTCCCAATGAACTCTGGCACCTCCCACCGTCATCCCCGCAGAAACAGCCCTCCCCATTCCTCCGTGCCAGCCCCGGGTGCACTGGAACTCTCGGGGGGGCCTGTCAGTGCCTCCCAGCCCCACTGGAGTGGGGGTTCCCATGGCCACCGAGGGACAGTGCCCCGAGGGGTTCCTGGGCTCCATCATCCCCCCCCAGCCTGGAGCAGGATCTCGTGTCCTGGGTCCTCCCATACCGCATCCCCAGACGCCCCCCGCTGCTGGCAGCGCTGGGAAGCTCGTTCTGCTTTCCTGGTCAAGGTCACTGACGCAACAGGGAAAGTTCCCAGCTGGCACCTGGGAAGAACAGCCAGTGCAGCCGCAGCCATGGCACCCTGCACCTGCACCGTCCTCCTCCTCCTCCTGCTGGTGGGACAATCACAGTGGCGCTGGGGGTGTTGCATGGCCACTCGTCCGGAGGTGCCGGGCAGAGCTGTGTTCCTCCGTGGCCCTGCAGCCCCGCTCTCCATCCCACAGGACATGTTGACCTTCCCGGAGCACGGACACGGCCTCCGGCGGCAGAAGAGGGACTGGGTCATCCCCCCCATCAACTGCCCTGAGAATGACAAGGGACCCTTCCCCAAGAATCTGGCGCAGGTACGTGTCCCCGCAGGGACTGGGCAGGGTCCAGGGGGATCCCTGGAGGACTGGGACACCTCTCACCCCCCTCTTCCTGCCTCGCTGCCAGATCAAATCCAACAAGGACAAGGAGACCAAGGTTTTCTACAGCATCACGGGGCAGGGAGCAGACACCATCCCTGTGGGTGTCTTCATCATCGAGCGGGAGACGGGGTGGCTGAAGGTGACAAAACCACTGGACCGGGAGGAGAAGGATAAATATGTGGTGAGTGAGGGGGGTGTGGTGCCTCTGGTGGGACAGGGATGGTCCTGGGGGCTGCACACACACCGACTGTGCCCTTGCAGCTCTACTCCCACGCCGTGTCAGCCAACGGGCAGCCCGTGGAAGACCCCATGGAGATCATCATCACCGTCACTGACCAGAACGACAACCGTCCTGTCTTCACCCAGGCAGTTTTCCACGGTTCTGTGCTGGAGGGAGCTGAGCCAGGTGGGACCACTGCCACCAGCTGGCAGGCAGTACTGGGGGAATGTGACAGGTCACCAATAAGCATCTGCTCCAGGCACATCGGTGCTGCGGGTGCTGGCCACTGACGCGGACGACGCCGTGAACTCCAACGGCGTTGTGAGCTATTCCATCCTGAGCCAGGTGCCGGAGAAGCCCCAGCCTGGGATGTTCACCATCGACAGCAGCTCTGGGCTGATCTCCGTGGCCATGCTGGGGCTGGTGGCAGAGGTGAGCCCGGGACTCAGCCCCCACCGAGCTCATAGCCCACTTGTGGGTGACGCAGCCTCTTGCTGCAGGAGGTCCCTGAATACACACTGGAAATCCAGGCTGCCGACTTGGGGGGATACGGGCTGCAAGCCACCGCCACCGCCCGCATCACGGTGCAGGTGAGACGCTGAGCCGCCCCGGTGCCCCGGCAGTGCAGAAGGGCAGGGTGAGGCTATGTGAAGCCAGTGCTGGCTCCTGACAGCCCCGCGTGCCCGGCTGCCGCAGCACCGACGCGCTCCAGGTGCTTTCCGTGGTGGGAGGTGAGGCTGAGATGGCAGTTGTATTGTGGCTCCTCCTGGCCCAGTGCCCCAACTTCCCCCCACCGGGCTCTGGGCCACCAGCCTCAGGGCCACGGCGCTGCCGGAGTGTGGGTGCCAGCGGGGCTCCTGGGCGCAGCTCCCAGCGGGAAGCCGCCCGTACCGGCTCGGCCCAGCCGGGGAGGAGCACCCGGTTCTGCGGGAGCCCCGTGCCAGGATAGCGGCATCCAGTCGCGCCAGCTCCGCGGGGAGAGGCTGCGGCGCCAGGAAGGGAGGCCGGGGCCGGGGATGGCGTTTTGTGCGGTGTCACCGGCCGCAGGTCCCTGGCCGAGTGGGACAGAGGACAGCCAGGTAAGCTCGCCAGGGTGCCTCTTTGGCACCCCCGTGTCAACTGGTGCTGGTGTCAGGCTGGCAGTGGGAGCTGGTCCGGCTACAGGGAGGCTGCATGGTCCTGCCGGCTGCTGGGACGCAGCCCCGAGTCGCGCTCCCCCCCAGCCTGGGAGCTCCAGGAGAAGGGGCCTGGCTTCCCCCAGCAGTGCTGACCTTGACGCCAGACAGCTCCAGAGAGCGGGGCAGGGTCAATGTCCGCCCGCACATGACACTGTGGGCAGGGATGGGGCTGCTGGGACGGGGCTGCTTCCTCATCGGGTCCAGACCGGCTGCTGCGGCCGTGCTGAGGCCCCCCAGGACAGGCAGGTGAGCAGGGAGAGCGGTGCTGCCGTAAGCACAGAGCCCTGCATGCTGGTGGGAAGCAGCTGGCACCCACACACAGTGGCTGCGGTGCCTGGGGCTGAGCACCGTGGCATGGGAGGGACGTGGGTTTCCATACCCCAGCTCTGGGGAAGAGTGAGGTGCAGGGGCTTGGCTGCAGCACAGTCAAGGTGGAGGCAAATGGTGCTGCCAGGACAGGTTCCAGCCCTGCTTCCCTCTCTGCCACAGGCTGACGGCATGTCTGAGGTGGGAAACGGCACCCTGACCACTCACGTGCTGAACACAGCCACGGGGCTGCCGGCAGCCGGCCTTGTCGTGCGCCTGGCCCAGCTGCAGGAGCCGGGGCTGCAGTGGACGGAGCTGGCACAGAGGTAGGAGAGCTGGTGGCACCAGAATCGGGCAGGGATGCTGCTGCCAGTGCTCTGTGAGCTTGGCCAAAGGCTCCTGGCACAACTGGCTGCCCAGCCTTCACCTGGGGTTTGCTGGTGACAGGGCTGGTGCTTGGGGGTATTCCCAGGGCAGGTTCTGGGGGTAGGGCTGCCTTTCGGGGTGCAGCAAGACTGGCTTGCTCTGGTTTCAGGCACACGGATGTGGATGGGCGCTGCCAGCCCCTCCTGGCACCGGGACAGGCCAAGGCCGGCACCTACAAACTGCACTTTGAGACAGCTGAGTACTGGCAGGGATTGGGGCACAGCAGCTTTTATCCCTTCGTGGAGGTAAGGAGTGTGGGGAGATGGGGACAGCTGACACAGAAAGTCTGGGGGCTGGGGCCAGGCTCAAGGCGCTGCACTCCCCAGGGCCCCACTACGGGAGGGGGATTCCCACTGCTGTCTCCACACTCTCCCTCAGGTCGTCTTCATCATCACCAACCCGGCACAGAAGCTCCACGTCCCGCTGCTGATCAGCCCCTACTCCTACACAACATACCGGGGCAGTTAGAGGGGCACAGCCCTCCCCTGGGGACGCAGGAATGATGCCACCGACACCATTAAAAACTCCAAATAGCACCATTTATCTCCAAAAATCGCCTTCCGCTTGTGGGGGGACAGAGGGAGCTCCAGGGGCAGCCTGGTGAGGTTGGTGGGATGCCTGGAGCCCTCTGGCTATGCTGTGGTTCCCCTTGGGAGGAGAGGTTCCTAAAGATGCTCACTGGGGTCTGTTTAAAGGCACTGAGCAGGAACAGGGCACAGCCCCACTTCCAGTGTGCCAGCGGGACCCTCAGTGCTGCCAGCATCAGGTGGGCACTGCAACAAGTCCAGCAGGGCCCTGTCCCAGTTCCTGCCCTGGCAAGGGGAAGGACAGTGGCTGGAAACCCAGGTTGTCCAGGGGGATGCCAAAGGCTGTCAACTTTGCCTCGAAGGTCTGCAGCATGTCGTTGTGTGCCTGTGAGGAAAGGGTCCCTGTCAGCCCCTCTGTCAGCAGAGGAGAGCTCCCTGCACCCCCCAGTCTCATTTCCAACCCCCAAGCCACAGCCATGGAATCAGAATTGTTTGGGTTGAAAATGCCTCTAAGACCACCGAGTCCAACTGTTCCCCCAGCAGTGCCAAGGCCAGCACTAAGCCACGTCCCCAAGTGCCACATCCACACGGCTCTTAAACGCCTCCAGGATTCCTCCCTGCCCTTACCTTGCAGACTCGGGCCAGCTGGAGCTGCAGGTCCTGGATGGTGGCATTCTTGGAACTGAGCATGTCCTGCAAGGGGAGATTGGGATGAGGCCGTGCTGCCCAGCCCTGGGGACACGATGGCCGTGCCGTGGGCGGCTGTGGCGTGGCAGAGCACACGGAGGAGCTGTGATGCCAGCAGAGCAGCATGGCCTGGCAGGTGGCCACCACCCTGCCCCCTCCGAGTGGCACTGCCAGGGACAGCCAGCCCCGGGCAGGGACAGGGAGCTCCCGGATGAACACCACAGCCATCCCAGTCTGCCCCGTCTGCCCCAGGCAGCACCTGCTCCAGCAGCACGGCCCTGCCGCCGCGGCACCGCGGGAATTACAGGGAGCCAGGCTGCCCGAGGCAGCTGAGAGCTGAGGAATTCAGGGACCCCAGCAGCTGCAGGAGAGCCCGACGCCAGTGACGCCATCCCAGGAATGTGTTTTCCTTCCACCTGCTGGGAGGTGACATATCCGCTGCCTGTCCCATAGGCCTGGTACACATCCCAGACACCCTGCGCAGCAGGGACCTGGCTGGGGACAAGCAGGAGGGCACCAGCTGGTGGAGCCCTCGTTCCCTGTGTCAGTGCCCAACCCGCAGCAAGCTCTGCTCCCTGGCTCCAGCTGCGGCAGGCTGCAGGAATGTGGGTCTCCAGGCTCTCTGCAGAGGTATTTTTAGCACGGCAGACACCGCAGAGCCCCAGGATCCTGTCTGCATTGTCCCCATGGCCGGGCGAGGCTCACCAGGTGTGACCTCCCCCTGCACAGAGCCCCTGGGTGCCACCAGACCCGCTGGCAGCCGGCTGTGTGGCAGCACAGGGTGCTGGCAGTGCCATGGAGCCTGCGGCCACGCTCCTCAAAAGAGGCTCCACCTGAGGGACAGATCAGTGCCAAACTCTGACACCCACACGCTCCACTCTCGAGGCAGAGCCGAGTGCCCCACGGCACCGCACGTGGCCCTGGGAGTGCCACGAACAAGTGATGTGCCACCTACAGCCATGCAGGATGGGGACCAGTGCATTCCAGGGGCAGCAGGCACCCCACAGTGGGCTCTGCCCCTCAAATCCAGCCCTCGCCAGGCGCCAGTACCTCCAGCTTGTGTGAGACTAAGGAGAGAGCGCTGGGGTCGAGGTTGGAGGCTGCGATGACCTCGCTGAGTTCCACCTCCTTCTGCTCCAGGACACTGAGGAGTCCTTGCAGCTTCCGCTCCAGGAGCAGGTTCTTGAACCCCGTTTTGTGCTGCACCTCGTTAATGGCTTTGGTGAACTTCTGATAGAGCTCGTCTCGCTCTGCCTGGACCTGCTCCGGGAGGCAGCGCAGTGTCACACCACCCTCAGGACCCCGGAGGACACGGGGGCCTGCACAAGGCTGGCTGGGGTCTGTGTAATGGTGTGGAGCACAAACAGGGCAGAAAACTGGTCCAGCAGCTCAGCCCGGCCATTCCCCATGGCACCTGCAGCCCACAGGGGAGGCAGCTGCTGCAGCACAGCTTCCCTCCCTCCCTCCCTTCTTCTCTCCCTCTCTCCCTCCCTCCATGGTGCAGCACCTGCGCTTCTCCCTCCTCCTCCTCCTCCTCCTCCTCCCCTCCAGGCACGGAATGCCCCACAGGCTCCCTGCAGCACTAATTCAGACCCCATTGAGGGCCCCCGGCACACGGGGGTCTCTCCTCTCATCCCCACAGCTGGCAGCAGTCCCTGGCTCACAGCTAGTTAATAAGTGTCCTAATTAGGACACAGTCTCTCCTCCAAAGCCTATTTCTGAACGCTCCGAATCTGGTGCTGTCTTAATGATGGATTGTTAATGAGGCCTCGGATCAATGTTCATATTCCTGGGGATTTCTACGAATTGCAAATGAGCTCTCTCCTGCCTCAACAGATTTATCTGGGTTAGTGGAGGGGAGTGCTCACTCTGCAGGGCTCTTCCTGAGCACCCCAGAACAAGAAGAGGGAGCAACCCTGGAACTCTGGCAGAAGGAGGGGCCCGTGGCAATCCCCCCTGTCCCAGCTCTGCCCCATGCAGCCCTGGCAGCCTGGGGGCCCCGCTGGAGCGTGCATGATTGCTTAGCAAAGGACAAGGCCAGGCCTGTCTGCTGACCGTGGGAGAGGCTGGAGCTGGGAGCAGCTTTGCTGGGAGCAGTGGTTATCACCCGACTCTGGATTAGCTTTGGAAAGCCCTGGGCTAAGCACAGGCTCTGCTAAGCCCCACGCCCTGTCCTCTGCAGAGGGTTTGGAGGAGGTTTGGAGAGGGAATGGGATGCCCAGCCCTGCTTGCAGGTCTCACCTTACTGAACCGCTGCTCCAGCACCTCGTGTTCCCACTGAAGGTCCTTCAGTTCCTTCTGGGTGATTTTCAGATGGGCTTTGGAGTTCTGTGAACAGGGAAGGTTAAAGAATGCAGGATTGTCTGGAAAGTGTTGGGGATATGTTCTGGGAAGGGAGGAGAGTGAGCAGCAGACAAAAAACCAGGCAGCACCCACACCAATCCCTCTGCAGTGGGGTTGGTCTCCCTTCCAGCCTTTCTGTGGATGCCCATCTGAGATCCCACAAACACACAGTAAGCAGAACAGGACTTGCTTTGCCCAGCAATCTCAGCACACCAAGTGGCAGAGATCAGTGTTTTCCCTCCAGGAATGAGCCCATGAAAGGACAGGGCCGGCCACTCACCATCAGGGCTTCCTTATCCCTGTAATAGTGAACCAACTTCTTTTGCAGATCAGCCACCAGCTCCTGGGCCTCCTGCAGAGGCTCTGTCAGCCCCTTGTTCTGGCGCAGCACATCTGCCTTCTCCTTTTCCAAAACAACCTCCTTCTTCTTCAGGTCTTCTACCTGCTCCTGTTCTTGGGAACACAAGTGCTGGCTCCTGGGAGCTGTCCAGCCCCTCAGAGTCCCCCACACCCTCAGGACACTCTCCCCACTCACGTGCTGGTGTACAGGCCACCAACAGCACCCACACTGACACCTGGGAACTGCCAGGTCCAGCTGACACTCTGGCAGGAGCAGTTCCTGGGTAGAGATCTGGCACAGGGATGGGCAATACCTTCAGGAGGTTGATGAGTGTCAGGTTTTTAGCAGTGATATCGTTGTAGTAGTTCTTGATGGCCCCAAAAGCCCCCTCATGGTTCCCCATCAGCTCGCTGATCTGGGTGTTCTTCCTCTCCTCCAGCTCATGGATCTCTGTCTTCCTGCGCAGGTCCATCTCATCCCGCAGCGCCTGCATCTTCCTGGTGTACTTGGCCTCCATCTCTGGGGGGAAATTGTCAGAGCTGGGGTAAAACTGGCTGAAACTGGGGAGGAAAAGTGACCAGAACGGCGAAGGGAGAAAAAACAGCCATAACTGAGGGAGTACTGGCCAAAACTGTGTGGGTTGGGACCAGCTGGAATTGGGAAGGAAAAACAGCCAGAACTGGAGGGCAAACTAGACAGATCCGGGGAGGAAAACCAGCTGGAACTTGTGGGGAAAACTGGCCAGAACCTCGGGTGGGGGAGATCAGCCAGAACTGGGGTGGAAAGCAGACCAGAACTGGGAGGAAAAAATGGCCAGAACTGGGAAGGGAAAAATGGCCAGAACTGGGGGGAACCTGCCCTCATCTGCCCAAGGTGCTGCTAGGAGCCAGGAGCAGCTCTCCCTGTCATGATCCTGTGGGATCTGCCTCATGCCCTGACCTTTGGTCTGCATCTCGAAGTCGCTGCGCAGCTGGGCCATCTCCTCCTCATGTTTCTGTGAGGAAGAAACTCCGTGTTGGAGGAAACAACCAAATCCCAAGCCAGCCCATCCCCAGAGATTCACTCCTGCTCTTTGGGAAAGGATTCTGATCCCATGTTGATGCAAACAGTGCCTTGGAGGCTCTCCAGCTGCTCTCGCAGCTCCTCATTGTGGGAGAGGGGTCACCCAGGAACCCCTTCTCCCCATTTCTGCACCAGAAATCCCATCTCATCCCACAGAGGGAGGCAAGATCCCACTCCCGCTCCCACCCTGGGGCTGAGGCACCTCACAGGTGGCTCCAGCCCAGCCAGGGACATACCAGGCAAAGGTTTGTAATGGCTGCCTCATTGGCCAACTCCTGCTCCTTCAGCTTTATGTTCAAGGAGCGCTTCTCTTTCCACAACTCCTGCTCCTGGTCCCAGTAATCCTTCTGGGCCCGCCTCAGGGACAGGACTCCCTCTGCCTTCAGCTCCGTCAGGTTCTCCTGCTGCTCGTGCAACAGGTGCTTCACCTTCTGCTTGTACACCTAAGGACAGGCCAGAGACCGGGTGAGGGGCTCAGCAGGAGACACCTGGGCTGCTGGTGAGACATTCCTGGATTGCATCCTGTCCTGCCCAGCTCCTCCTCTTCCCCCTCCTTCTCCTCCTTGGAGCTGCCCAAAGCTCACCTGGAGCGCTTCAGCCCCACCTTGATCTCCAGCTGGTGCCGCTCCTCCGCCTCCTCCATCTCCCGGTCCCGGTTCCGCAGCTCTGCTTTCTTCTCCTCCAGCTCCCGGCGGGTGATTTCCCAGTAGCTCTGAATCCTGTTACACTCCAGCTGGTAAGAGTTCCGCTCTTGCCGCTCCCGGTCCAGCTCCTCCCGGAGATGCACCATGTGCTCCAGCAGCTGCAAAGCCAAGAGGAAGACACAGCTAAGGGGGAAAGAGGCCTTGGACAGGTGCCTTTGGAGACTTCATGTCCCAAACCCAGCAGGACATGGTGGGTGTCACTGGTGTGGAGCTCTGGAGGTCCCTGACTGAACCCAGCAGCTTCTGGAAAAGGAGTCACAAAACCTCATCTGACTGCCCGCATCCTGGGATGGGGTTCTGGCTTGCAGTGTCCTGTAACATCATTCTCAGGTGCTTAGATGCTTCTGATTCATGGAATTGTTTGGGTTGGAAAAGCCTCTAAGATCAAGTTTAATTGTTCCTCAAGCACTGCCAATGCCATCCCTAACCCATGTCCCCAAGAGCTATATCCAAATGACCCTTAAATCCCACCAGGGATGGGGACCACACCACTTCCTTAGGCAGCCTGGGCCAGGCTGGACAACCCTGTCCAGCCCTGTCCTTTTCCAGAAGAAATTTTCCCAATATCCAACTTGAACCTTCCCTGGCACAGTTTGAGGCCATTTCCTCTTGTCCTGTTCCTTATGCCCTGGGAGCAGAGCTGACCGCCCCCTCCCAGCTGCCTGTCAGGGAGTTGTGCAGAGCCAGAAGGTCCCCCCAGAACCTCCTTTTCTCCAGTCTGAACCCCTTTCTCAGCTCCCTCAGCCACTCCCTGTGGTCTGGACCCTTCTCCAGCTCCATTCCCTCCTCTGGACACGCTCCAGCCCCTCAGCGTCTGTGCTCTTTTGAGGGGCCCCAAGATTCCAGGTGTGGCCTCAGCAGTGCCCAGAACACAGAGCTGGAGAGCAGAGGGTAGGATGAGGAGGCTGCTCCTTCCAGGAACCGCACGAACCCACCTCCCCCGTCCCCAGCCCCAGACAGGCGTCAGTGACAAAACCCCGGCTGCTCGTCCCTGTCACCCTCTGCACCTGTTGTCCCCGGAGCTGGGGCCAGGCGTCACGCAGGGGTCCCCAGAGCTGTTCTTACACGTTCTCACCCCTCCTCCCCAGGGGTGGCCCGGGGGACCTCTCACCTGCTCCTTGCTCATATCCTCCGGGGCTGAGGCATCCACCACCGCCGGGCCTTTGCCCCCCTTGCCTTTATTCCCTGCTTTCTTTTTCGGTGCCTGGGGACAGAAAGCCAAGCACAGGAGGTGAATGGGTGAGGAGGAAACTGTGCTGCTCAGGGCCCCCGTGCCGGCCCCGGAGCATCCCTGCTCTCACGGCAGGGACGGGGCGACAACGGCGACACGGAGCCGGGGAGCAGCCTGGAAGCGGCTCATGCGCTGCCACCCTGTGGCTCCGTGGTGAATCCCTGGGCACAAAAGACCTATACCCAAAGTAACGCCTCAGAAGCATCACCGCAGTGCTGGGAACGGCGCCGAGGGGCTCCGTACCCGCTCCGGGAGCGGACCGGGATAGGACGGGGCTCGCAGACATCGCGGCGCGGGGCTCCGCCGCGCTCCCTTGTCTGTACACCCCGGCTGCAGGGGACCCTTCAGCAGCCGCCCCAGTTCTCCCCCCGGCCCCGGTTCTCGTCGCGATCCCGGCCCGGTTCCGCTCTCACCATGGCGGCGGCCGGCGGCACCAGCGTCTCTGGGCAACGGACGGCAGATCCCGCGAGAGGAGGGCGAAATCTCGCGAGAGCGACAAAGTGGATGAAGACACGCTCCCTAGCAACGCCACGCTCCGCCCTGGCAACGGGGGCGGGGCCAGCGAGACCGGCGGGGGACGGGAAGGGGAGCGGGAGGGGACACCGGGGAGAAGCTGGGGGACAGCGCGGGGACCGCGCGGGGAAGAGGCGGTGGGGGGCGGTTGTAGGGAACGGGGGGACCGGGGGAACCGAGCGGTTCGCGGAGAACCGAGGGGACCGAGGGAGTTGGGGAGACAAACCCGGAGGGTCCCGCTGTGCCCGGCACAGGCTCCTCCCACCCGCGTGCCCCGGGCTGTCCCCATAGCTGGGGTCCCCCGGCTTCGCTCCCGCAGCCCCCTGCTCTCCGCTGCACCCCTGGTCCCTGGGTGCCCCCCCCGCT
>WEKY01052720.1:496644-514911 GCA_013390045.1 Picathartes gymnocephalus | reverse complement strand
GGGGGGACACACGCGGGACACCCCTCCCAACCGCGTCCCGTAACGGGGAGGGGTAGGGACAGGGTACGGGAGGGCCACCCTGGGGGTCCTGGTCGCCGGTGGCCCCCGCGGGACAGGGGACAGCGCCGGTGCCAGTGCCGGGGTGGGCGGCGGCGGGCGCGGCCCGAGAACAAAGGCGGCGGTGATGGGCCCTTTGTCCGGGGGCGGCCGGAGCCGCCCCCCTCGTGGGGTCCAGCCTCCCGCCGCCCCGCCGGTCCCTCCCGGTTGCCGCCGGTACCCACTGGGAGCAAGTGACCCTTGACGGACCGGCGGGACCGGGAGGGACCGCTCCCCCCGGAGCTCCCCGGGGCTGCCCGATGCCAGCCACAGCGTCACTGCAAAGAGCCTTTATTGGGAACCGTGAGCCCCGCGCCCGGACTGGGCACCCCGCGGCTCGTCCCGGCCATCCGTCAGTCCATCCATCTGTCCATTTCGGGGCGGGGGTGGCCGTGCCGGTACCGTGTCCTCCTGCCTACCAGGAGCACGTCACCACTTCCCGCAGCGTCCGCCGGAGCTCCTGGCTCCGGAAGGCGTAGATGAGGGGGTCAATCACCGAGTTACAGATGATGAGGATGAGGAAGAGGTTGAAGTAGCTGAAGAAGCAGGTGCAGAAGGGATTGGTGGGACAGGTGACGATGAGGATGAGGTGGAAGAAGAAGGGCCCCCAGCAGATAAAGAAGACGCCCAGGAGGATGGTGAGGGTGACAGCACCCTTCAGGCTGCCACCGCGGTGGGCAGTGGGTGGTTTCTGCTGGCTGGAGATGCTGTGGAGGTGGTGGCGGGCCAGGGCAAACATGTGGATGTAGAGCACCAGCATGAGGACCAGCATGAAGAGGAAGAAGCCGATGAGGCAGAGGAGGATGGTGTTGCTGCGGTAGTAGGTGATCAAGACGGTGCTGGAGACAGTGCTGGCCAGCCAGATGCTGGCCATGGTGACCACTGCCCGCTGCAGCGTCATGATGCTGTGGTAGCGCAGGGCATAGAAGATGGTGATGTAGCGGTCAACGGCGATGACCCCCAGGAAGGAGAGGGACGACACGACGGAGCTGCAGATGAGCGTGTCGATGACGCTGTCCATGTGGCGGACGATGCTGGGGCGCATCACCAGCACCCCGTGCTCCAGCAGCAGCATGAAGAGCATCTCTGCCAGGTTGCTGATGCTCACCAGCATGTCGGACACCGCCAGGCAGCAGATGAAGTAGTAGGTGGGCGAGTGCAGGTTCCTGTTCTTCAAGATGGCAGCCACCACCAGCAGATTCTCCACCAGGCTCACCAGCCCCAGCGCCAGGAACAGCTCGTTGGGAATGTCCAGGCCCTGGCACCAGCCACCGCCGGCCCCGAGCGTGGCATTGCTCTGGTTGCCCTCGCTGGCATTCCAGGGCTCGCGTAGCAGACGCAGGGGGGCCAGCGTCGACATGGCGCCTTCCTCAGCCCCGGGGCCCCCCGTGGCGCCCGCACAGCCCCCGAGCCCCCGTTGTGCCCCGCCAGTGCTCCCGCGGCGCCAGGCGGCGAGGCCGAGGGGATGCCCAGGAATTGGGGACGGGATGTGCTGGGGGCGCCGTGTGCCCGCTGGGACCCTCCGGTGCGGCGGCCGCTCTCTGCGCCAGCGCTGCCCGCCGGCCCAGGGTGCTGGGGAAGAAAGAGCCCTTTCTCTGCCCCATTTTAAAGCTCCCGCAGCTCCTCCTCCGAGGAGGGTGGGCACCTGCACGAGGGAGGCACCCTGGCAGTGAGGGGGGCCGCTGCCGAGGCTGACAGACCCCCAGGATGGCCCTGGGGAACCCGATTGCTTGGGATCACCGTGTGCCCAGGGGTCTCAAATGCCCTGGGGTGGTCCGTGCACCCTTGGGGGTCCTGTGTCTGCTGGGGGCACCCCTGAACCCTGGGGGCCTGCATAGCTTCAGAGGTCCCATGTTCCCTGCAGGCTTCCGTGTCCTAGGGGGGTCGATGTGCCCTGTGGGGCTCGTGTCTTGGCGGGTCCCAGCTGCTGTAGGGGTCATCCACACACCCACGCACTTTGGGCACCCCTGTGGGACCCTCCCCACTGCACGATCCGAGCTGTCCCACGCAGTGGCACTGGGAGGAGTCCCATCCCCGTGGCCCCGGGGAAGATGTTGTACAATGGGGCAGGCATGGAATGTGATAGGGATCGTCAAAGGCACGATTTAATGGGATGCAGCAGAGCCCGGCGCCGGAGGGAGCCCAGGCAGGCTGGGGGGGCACAGGACCCATCTGACCATCATGTGCCTTAGGTCCGTGTTGATGCCTGGAGCCGCACGGCTGCCAAAGAGCCATTCACAGCTCCGTGAAAAAGCTGATCCCACGGTTTTCCACTTCCGTTGGGAAGCCCTTCCCTCTGGCAGGGATGGGAATGGCTCAGCGGCACACACTGGGCATGGGGTCCCAGGCTGCCCCAGTGCCAAATTACAGGGATGGGATCCCATAGGATTTGGATATGCCAGTGGGGAATGGAGCCAGGGTGGGCTGGCTTGAGACTCGGGGTCTGCATACCCAGCCAACCCAGCCCAGCTACAGCCCCCAGGGACACAACACAGCAGTAACAGGGATTTATTCCATGTACTCACCATTACTCAGCAAAAAGTAGGAAAAAAGCTTTTACGGGAACAAGGATGAGTTAAGGTTTGACAGTGACTTACCTCGATCCTGGCTCTAAAAGGTGAAGGTAAGGGAATAAAGGATGGAGAAACAAAGAGGGGGGGAAAGATTTTTTTTTCCAAACATAATTAAAAGGCTGAAAAAGCTGCTCCATGCACAATTCTTGTGGCACAGGGGATTCCGAGACCTTTGGGAGGTTCAGTGTAGTGAGGGTGCAGAGTATTTTGTGCAGGGAAGGGAGCTCCAGGCTATGGGAAGCACAAAGGAGCTGAAGAAGAGGGCAGTAAAACCCCTCTGGGAATTAAGGACAAGAGCCAGGAGAAGAACAGGGAGGGGAATGGGATGGGAATTGTGTGTAGTGGAGGCCAGAAGGGGACTAAGCTGCCGTGGGGACAAGGGACAGCTGCTGTCAATTAGCTCGGACATGCTCAGACAGTCCTTGTCCCCTGTTAAGACAAGGGCCCTGAACACGGCCTGCTGCCATGGACTCAGCCCCCCTCCCTGGATGGAGACCCTCACCTGGATGCAGCCCCCCCCTCAGAACAGCCCATTCCCACAGCGAGTCCGTTTGTGTGACTTTATTGGAGTGCGACCCAAATCGGGGGGTGACACCAGAGGGTTTGGGAAGAGACACCCCGGGCTCAATCCCAGTCCCCGTCACCCTCGGGATTGTCATCGCGGGGGGGCTCCTGGAACTGGATGTTGGCCAGCATGTCCCGCATGGCCGCCATCAGCCTGTTCACCCCCTGGTTGAGGTCCTGCGCTGCCCCGGCCTCGTCGTCCCCGTCGTGCCGGATGTCCCCCTGCAAGACAGCAGCGCTGTGGTGGCAGGGACAGGGACAGCACTGCTGCCAAATCAGCACCAGGCTGCTGCCAGCAGCGGCTCCTGGAGCGGGAACACCATGGGGGGGATGGTGCACCCACATCCCAGCACGCACTCACCTGCAAGTTAAAATTTGGCAACAGCGAGCGGAAGAAGAGGGATAAAGTGCTTTCGTTGGAGGGATGGCTCATCCTGGAAGACACAAGTGGCACCATGGTGAAGGGACAGCTCAGTTTGTGACTCCTCAACGGGAAGTGGCGGTGCTGGGAGAACCATGGTACTGCTGGAACCAGCCCTGAGGGAGGGAACTGGGGGGTTCCCATGGGAATCTGAATTCAGGCAACTCTGAGCAAAGCAGTCACTAAGAGCACAACCAAGGCCAGGTGGGAAGGGGCTTGGAGCAGCGTGGTCTAGTGGAAGGTGTCCCTGCCCAAAGCAGGGGGTGGAATGAGATGAGCTTTAAGGTCCTTCCAACCCAAACCATTTCAGAATTCCATGATTCTCCAGCTCTGCTCTGAGTGGGTTGGTGGGGAACACACACATGGCACCACCCCAACACCAGGACTGGTTGTATTTAAACTTCCATTTACCCCAAACCCTCCCCTCAATCAGCCGTAGCCTGGGTTTTCCCTAGCTTTTGCCCTATGGCTGGGAATGGCCAGTGGTGACAACCACAGGAAGCAGCAGGACCAGTCCAGCCTGTAGCTCTGCCTGCCAGGAGCACCAGGGCTCTTCCTGTGCCATGGAGGAGGATGTCAGCACCGAGTGCCCGCGTGCAGCCTGGCCTGGGGCTCAGGGCGTGCCAGGAACGCGGCCGGCTGTGCCCGCGCGGGCACCAGCCGTGGAGGTGGTACCTTTCCGGTCGGGTGTAGGAAACAATGGAATCCAGAGGAGGGAGAGGGTCAAACCCCATCACTGGCTGTGAGGTCACCTCCTGCAAGTGGAGGAGAAAGGAGGGATGAAGGAGAAAAGAAGGGATGAAGGCTGCGCATCTAGCGGCAGCAAACATGGGGGCCCAGAGAAGCTGTGAGTCACAGGGGTTAGGGTGGGCCCAAGCAGGGACACAAGTGCCACCACACCACTACAGCCACAGCCCCTGTGCCCCATCAGGCCCCTCACCAGAGGCAGGGCTGCCGTGGCCTCCTTCATCTCCGAGAGGATGATGTGCCGGTAGATGTTCCTGGGAGCGCTCTGGTATCGGATCTTCCTCCTGAGGCAGGGAGGGGACAGAGCAGTGAGCCCAGAGCAGGCACATTCCCGTTTCTGCTGCTCCAGGCACAGTGTCAGCAGCTTCCCTGGCTCCAGGGGACAAGGCCATATTGGATGGAGCCAAGGGGGTGGCAGCTGCTGAGCTCTGGAGAAAGAGCAGAGAGCTCGGGAAGGAGCAGAGTGACCTTGGTTTAGGACACCTGATGGCTCTCCCCTGTTTCTCAGCACTGGGAAGTGTTTCTAAGCTCTCACCTGCCCTGTGTGGCCATCCCTGCCCTTCCAAGCCCCCCCCCCACCCTCTCCAGGATGTTTCCAGGGTACAGGTGACAGCCAAGCCCAGGGAATGCAGTGCAGGATATGCAGTGCAGATTCAGCTCTACATCTCTGTTTGTGAAAAGCATGGAAGAGCCACTGCCTTCCTGGCCCCATGCTGTGACCCTCAGCATCAGACCACAGCTGTGGGGCTCTGAGCCCTGTCCCAGACACTGGAACTGCTGCTGCCCAGGACAGACTCTCTGTCCCACTGTGTCCCCTGGCACAGGAGCCCTGCCCTCCACCTTCTGTGCTCACTTGTGCTCTGCCTCCTGCACCAGCACATCCTGGGCCTCCACCATGCGCAGAACCTCGTGGGTGTGGGGCTCCAGCCAGGCCATGACAGCAGGGTCCTTCCACAGGCTGTGTGTCCTGCCCACGTACAGGGATGTCAGCTGGTTCAGGGCGGGCGACTGGCTGTGGGAGATGGCTGTTACTCACGGCACCCTCCTCCTGCTCCTCACGGGATGCTGAGGGCTCAGCTCTGCGCTGGGCTTTGGCATGGGAACACAAGAGGGACCCGCAGGCTCCTGCCTGGCTATTGCCATCCACCTCCACCAGATCTTCTGCCTTCACCTATTTTTAGGCTAAGCAGAGCCATGAAATGGGGGAACACTGCCCTGGCCCGAGGCAGAGCCTTCGCATGCTGAGGAAGACCACGTCAAGGGAAGGCAGACGGGTTGGAGACAGGCTCCCCTGGGAGGACACACGCGTCCCTCACCCTCCATGCACACACCAACAGCCTCTGGGGTGAACTTCTGACCTGTCCACCTTGGGGTGAGGTGGGTCTGTCAGCCTGATCCAGAGGCCATTATGGAAATCCATTATCAAAGGGATTATCAAATGAGACATTATCAAATGAGCCTGCTCAGGGAACCCAAACAAGCTCCTCCATTAGCTGTCTGAGCATGCAAGATCCCTGCCGCCAGCAAAATCGATCCCTTCCCTTTGCTGAGAACATCTCCACGCCTTACCTGATCTGGGCATTCAGCCCAAAGAAGGGGTGGGAGGCGACTCTGGCATCGGGCTGCACGCTGCAGTGATCCAACAGCGGCATCAGAACTGCAGGACAAAGGCAGAGAACTCGTCTGGACCTCTTGGTGAGGGGCAGCGTGGGGTGGGGTCACCCCTCTCCTCGGGGCCAGTACCCCCCGGGGCACCAACAAGGACACAAGGAGGGGGTGAGGACACTGCTGGTCCCTGTGCTCACAAAGGTGTTATTTCAGTCACCCCAGCTAGCAGCCTACAAGAGATTTCCAGTCCCACAAACCGAATCCCTGTTGGAGAGCTGGTTCTTCCTGCTGCACACGCCCTCCCCTGGGCCTGAGGGCTGTGTGCTCCTTTCATGGACAGCAGCACCCACAGGATGAAAGAGAGAGTGATGGGCACCCATGGAGAGAGCACATCCAAAACAGAGCTGTGCCTCAGGGGGAGAGCCAAGGAGACTGGCTTGTCCTTGCTCTGGGCAGCCCCGAGGAGGTGGGACATCTCCCTGCTCTGAGATTCCAGCTCTCACCCTCCCCCAGCCTGCTCACCCCTGACCATTGCTGGTGGAGGAGCATCGGCTGCTCTGGGGAGGGAGGGCAGAATCATGGAATCACAGAATTGTAACGCTGGAAAAACCTCTAAGATCATTGAGCCCAAGCATTCCCGCAGCACTGCCAAGGCCACCCCTAACCCATGTCCCCAAGTGCCACATCCACACGGCTTTTAAATCCCTCCAGGGTTGGGGACTCCACCACTGCCCTGGGCAGACTGGGCCAGGGCTGGACAACACTTCTGGGGAAGGAACTGTTCCCAATATCCAACCTTGAGGCCATTACCTCTTTTCCTGTCCCTGTTCCCTGGGAGCAGAGCCTGAACCCCTCAGCTGCCCCCTCCTGTCAGGGAGGTGAGAAGGTCCCTCCTGAGCCTCCTTTTCTCCAAGCTGAGTCCCTTTCCCAGCTCCCTCAGCTTCTCCTGCTGCTCCAGCCCCATTCCCTTCCCTGGACCTGCTCCAGCCCCTCTGTGTTGGGCTGAGGGGCCCAGAACTGCCCCCAGAGTGGACACCCCCCCCCACACTGGGCACAGGCACTGCCGTTCTGCCCGAGCGCGTCCGCTCTGACTCAGAAACAAATTCCTGCCTCTGCATCTGCCTGCCGGGAATGCAGCCCCGGCCGTCCCAGAGGAGGACAGTGACAAAGCCCTCGGGGACAGACTCACCGCTTGGGAACATGATGAGCGCGAGCTGGATGAGCCGGGCCGCTCGCTCCCGGGCCTGGCTCCGCTCCAGCTCCGGGCGCTCTTCCTGCTGGCTCAGGAAGAAATAGGCCAGTGGCACCGAGAAGGCAAAATTGGGCAGCTGGGACAGATTCCGGTGACTCTGCAGGATCAGGGAGAGAGTTACCGAGAAGTGATGCTGTGCAGCAGAGCTGGGCTGTGCAGAGTAGGGGCTCTGCCTGCTGGGGTTAAATGAGTTCCCAGCCACTGGCTCGGTGCCCCCATGGCTGAGTGAGCAATTTTGAGTTCTTACAACTGTTTGCAGGATCCAAGGATTACAGGAACCAACAGCCCAGCCTTTGTGGATCATTCCAGTGCCGCTGGGATGCCGGCTGGGCTGTGAGATCCCCTCCAAAGGGCTCACCTGGTGGGGAGCACCCCAGGCACGCATCCCCTCAGCTGCTGGCCACTCACCTCCCACTCCTGGAAGAGGCGGGTCAGGAAGGTGTATTCCCTGGCCCGGAGGGACAGGAAGTCAATCAGCAGCAGCACACAGAGTGGGTCATTCTCAGGATCAAGGCTTGGGAGCATGGGGAGAGAACAAACTCAGTGTCACAACAGCTGAGAGAGCTGCCCTGATTTCTAACAGCCTCTCCCAGTGACATCCAGTGACTCAGCAAGCAGAGAGAACGGGAACACGGTCGCTCCCCCATGGCCAGCAGGATGACAGAGTGGTGCTCTGTGTCCCTGCAGAGGGGACAGTCCCCTGCCACCACCCAGGAGGAGGATCAGGGGCCACAAACTGAGTGGGCTGAAGCCACTGTCACACTTTGCTCTGCTGAGCCTCCAAGCACAGGCCACCCAGGGCCCCTCCTCACTCACCACCTCTCCAAGGGCACCAGCACGTCCCCAGCACAGACCTGTGCAGATCTCAGGGGTGGGAATGAGCCCATACCCAGCCCAGGAGCAGCAGGACCCCTCTGGGGTGACTGTCCCCTCAAACCCAGACACTCCACCCTCGGTGCAGGCACCTACCTCAGGATGAGCTTGCAGAACTCCAGGGCTGTGCGGGGACAGCCCCTCTTCTCCAGGAACATCAGGTGCTTGAAGAGAGCCAGGAAGAAAGCCCTGCGTGGGGAACAGCAGCAGGACTTAGAGGCCAGATGTGGAAAGAGGCATTTTGTGCCACTCAAGAAAGGGGACACAGTCATCAAGAGCTCCTCACTCCCAAGCATCACATCCTGTGTGCCACAGACCCCCCCATGCTCCCATCTCTTGTTATCTTTCTGTGCAAGAACAGGACAGGAAACTCCTCACCTCCTCTGGAGACTGGGACCAAGACAAGTAAACTCCCCAAGTCCACATCCCACCTTGTCCCAGTGGTGTGGGGACACCCAACACCTGAACTGGTGATACAGGTCACTGATGGCACAAAGCGTGTCAGCCAGAGGGGCTGAAATGTGAGCACCCTCCACGTACAGCAGTTTGGGAGAGATGGCTTGGGTCAGCTGACTGGAAAATTCCCAGAATAAAGTCACCTTTCCCAGCAGCTGCAGAGCTGGAGTTACATAAACACCCAGGCTGGGAGGAGTGTGAGTGCTGGGGATGATGGCTGGAAACACAGCAAGGATTTTTGTGACCATTTTGGGCTACAGGTACTAATGGCATGAGAAGGGTATGACAGGGAGGGACAGTTCCCAGTCCAGGAAGATATCCCTTGGGAAAAGGGGTGCTTTGTGCAGAAGCTTCCATGCAGCTGCCTGTGCTCCAGCATCACCCTGGGAGCCCCTGACAGAAAGGGACATTCAGGGTCTCCCTGGATGAGCAGCAGTGGTGAATCTGGGTGGCCAAAGGGGGCCAGGAGCTCCAGCTGAGCCCGTCTGTGCCCCAGCCCTGCTCACCTGTTCTCTGGCCGCCGGTAGTCCAGCCTGCAGGCCCCGCTGGTGAGGCTGAACACGGGGTGGAAGGCGCATTCCAGGCTGTACAGTGCCCGCTCTGGGGACAGCAAGGACAGAGTCAGGGACAGGACAGGGACACCACCCCAGCACAGCACTGCCAGGCACTCGGTTTAGCCCAAAAGACAGGAAATTAGTTCACTCCCAGCCCAGCGAGGCACAAAGTTACTTCACACAATGTGGTGGCAAAAGGTGAGCACTTCCACATCGGATCACATTCTGGGTGGGACAGGGAACCGCTGTGGGATTGAGGTTGGTCTGGGGAAAGCCAAGCTCCTGCCCTCCCCAGCCCTTGCCAGGGAAGGATTTCACACGACACAGCTGCTCCTCACCTCACTCTTACCTATGAGATCCCGGGCCATCTCCTGGTCCTCCTGCATCCGGCACACGTCGCTGAGCTGCAGGAGGGAGTCCACGTGGTAGGGGTTCATCTGGAGCAGCAGCTGCACAAGAGCATTGCAAAGATTCTGTGTCATTACCTGTGTCTCAGGAATTTGGTCACTGACCCAGGTACCTTCCAGCCCTGTGACACACAATGCCAAGAGCTTCCTTAATCCTGCCCTGCCAGACCCATCCCTAGGCTGGAAGGGCACAGGGAGCTCTCTCCCCACACATGCAGCTCCCTCCCAGCTTTTCCAGCAGAGGCCATGCCAGGACTTTGATCGTCTTCACTGTCCTCCTCCAGATCTCTCCCAGCTCCGCCATTTCCTTGGAAAGGAGAGAACAAGGTGCAGGCACTGTTACAGTTTGGGGTTTTTTATCTATCCCTCAACAGTTCTGAGCATTTGATCAGGGTTTTGCATCCTCTGGATACTGAGAGGACATTTGGATACATCTATTACAAATCCAGGAATCAGCAGTGGTAATGGATAATAATAATAAATAAATATTTACTTCCAGGCTTCAGAAGAGAAATTTAATCTAAAAACTTTCTCCATTCACTGATTATATTATAAATAGGCTGCTTTTCCCAAGTACCTAAAACCTCAGTTCAGTAAAAATTACTGAAGCTACTACAAATCTTCTCACAGTTTAGTTCGGGGATTTTTTTTTTTTTCTCCTAAAACTGAAAAAACAAAGCTTCCAAAGCTCCAGAAGTTTCCATCTGCAGGGTGGGGACCTGTGGGACCACCTACAGCACAAAGACTGGATGTTCCAGGCTGGCCCAGCCTGGAGCCACTTGCCTGATGCTTATCCTCTTCCTTAAGGGGTAAAACTCTTAAGCTCCTTTCTAGTCCACTTTTTGGGAGCACTCAGGGTCACTGTGATGAAAGAAAAGGTCACCAAGACCCTTTTGGGTTACCAGCAAGTACAGAAAAAACACTCACTGAACAAGAGGCTCCCCAAAAGTAATGTTTTATGAACTGAAACCACAGCAGTGAGGCAGAGCTGGGCTCCAGCTATGCCAGGACCGTGGTGACCATGCACAAACTGTTTTGTATTGGTAAAATCCATTTTACCCTTGATAGAAAAGGGGAAGACTTCAAGCTATATGAATGTCCTCAAATTTAGCCAGACCGCCTAAGAAAGCCACAGCATCCAGATTAAAACACCATGGAAAGCCTGTCCCGTGTGGGACCAATCTTGAGCTGTCCCTGGGGCACTCACTGCTGCACAGGAATTACCCTGGCTCACTTCATCCCAATCCCTCAATCCAGGCAGACCTGCTGAGCTGCAGAGAGCCCCACTGCACTGAGCGGAGGGTGGGAAAGCAGAAGGAAGTAAACTTTATTTAGCAGACAATGGGCTCTTTAAGGAACATCTCCAGGGCATGTATCCCAGCTCATGTGGCCAGATCTTTCAGAGAAACATCCCTCAGTTATGGTTTAGTTGGGTGCAGAGCAATTTTGCTGTTGCTTATCACTCCAAACTATAAATGTTACCATACAACTTAATGAGCTCAGACACGCGTGAAGGACTCCCAACACAAAAGCCTGTTTTGCTGAAATACCAAGAAAAGACACATTTTTCATCCTTGCAGGAGTTTATAAATAGAACAGCTGTTAGTTTGGATTCCCAGTTCATGATGGGTTTATACAATATTCCTCCTTTCCCAGCTAAGAGCTGAGACAAGGGAGCTTTATTCCCACTCTCCCAGCCAAACGGATGGATCCTATGGGTTCCTCTCTCAGAAGGTGACCTGGCACATGCTTGGCAGAGCCACCAAGGCTGGGCCACCAAGGCACCAGACCTCCTTTGCACCAAGGAGGTCACTTATCCTGTCCACAAGGTGACAGCACAGCTCAGCACTGCCTCGCCCCACACAGAGGGACACAGAGCTCTACTGTCCAAACAAGACTGGAAATAAATAATCCAAGAATCTGCAGAGGGATCTGGACAGGATGGCCCAGCCTGCCCAGGGCAGTGATGAGTTCCCCATCCTTGGAGGGATTTAAAAGCTGTGTGGATGTGACACTTGGGGACACGGGTTAGGAGAGGCCTTGGCAGCGCTGGGGGAACAGCTGGCTTAGAGGCTTTTCCAACCCAAACAATTCCACTGGAATGCACCAGCCCAGCTTCCCAGGGAAAGGGGCTGCAGGAGCACAGGAGGGAACAGCACAACCAACCCAACGTACCACGATGTTGTTGGGGTCCATGGACTCCACAGCATCCAGGAACTTGAACTGGACCTGCTGGTACTCACGGTGGTGCTCGAAGGTGAAGTGCTGCACCCCCCTCCGGGTGTCCAGCAGCTGCATGGTGATACCTGCAGGGTGCAGCGGAGACCTGGGTACCCCAAAAAACCTCCTCTGCTCTCTCACAGCATCAAAAGCTCACCCCCACCACTGGGTCCAGACGTATTTTTGGAAACTCCCAGAGAATTTCACTCTTTTCCCCTCTTTCATGAGTCGAAGTCACAAACCCACCCAAAAAGCCCAGGCCACTCGCTCTGCCCAGGGACACTTCTCATTATCCAGCAGTTCTGCTGCTGAGATGGCAAGCACCCATGCCCTGCTACCTCCAAAACAGGGGAAAACAAACCCAAAACATAAGGTACAACTCCACAGAGCTCTCTGTTGAGGCAGGAGCTGTATTTCCACCAGCTGAGGAGCAGCTCCCTTTTAGATTCCGTGCCCTGAGCAGCATCCATGTCACATGGGCCAAGGGTCAGGAGGGGGCAGGAGGCAGCCCCAAAAGCCTCACCTGTCTTGCTGTAGCGTGGCCAGGTGTTCTTGGGAGCTGTCAGCCACATGCTGCGGACGTACTGCCGCTGCCTCTGCCTTGGCCTGGGGAGGGGAACACACAGGTCACAACTTCTCTGCACTGGCAGAAGGAGGAGGGATGAAACCACGTCAAAAGGAAAACTGAGATTCAATTTCTCCCCCACAGAGAGCCTGTGCCCAGAGCTCCACGTTTGCCTTCAAGACACAACACACCTGCGCTCAGGCTTTGCCTTATGTGCATGATCTAGGCCAGCCAGTGCCTCCAGCATCTCAACTTCCAGAGCTTCTCTCCCTGTTTTTATCCCTGCCAAACTGAGCTGCCTCTGTGCTTCAAACAGCTTCCCAGGTCCAATTAGGAGAGCACCACATCCCCCTGACTCATCCCTCTTCCCAGCAGGGTCTTCAAATGTCAACTGGATTCGTTTAAGCCATATTCAAAAATACACAATTTATTGGTTCAGGAGCAATTCAGGATCAAGGCTACTCTGAGTAATGTCTCCTCAGAAAAGGATCATAGACTATCCTGAGCTGGAAAAGACCCACAGAGATTATCAAGTCAAACTCCTGGCCCTGTACAGGACAATCCCAAGGGACTGCAGTTTCTTCCTCGAGCACCAAATGTGCTTCCACAGACTCTCTCCCTCTTTCCACCTGCACGGCTCCAAGCTCAGACCATTCTTGGTTTTCCAACCAGCTCATGGAAGTGGGGATTTTGTGGATGACAGTGAGCACAGAGCAGTGGATAAATGCAGAGTTGTCACACCCAGGGACCAACAGGTTCCATAGGCCCCTGGAAGCAAGTGTATGAAACACCCTGAAAGTATTCAGGGTCCAGAGGCTCTGGAATGGCAATAAGGGACAAATGGTGGAGAAACAAACAAAATCTACGTGTCTGCACTCTGTGAACTTGAGTGAAAGGACTTTCAAAGGTGGTTTGAAACTAAATGAGAGGGGAAAGGAGCAGAAGGAAAAGCAAATGGCAGCAAAAGCCTGGAGACATCTTTCCCCACCTTGTACAAATCACAGAAAATATTCCTCTGTCTCGATAAGCACCTACTAAATGAGTAACACACCCTGAGCCTGGGATTACCTGCCCGGGTGTGGCACTGCCAAGGGCAGGACAGACACACCTCCTCGGATTTGGAAAGGGTTTAATATCAAATTCTGGACTAACCTCTGGTCCCCAAGCACAGCACGAGCCCCAAAGTATCTCTTCAACTCATTCTCTGGGTTCAAGTTTCTGAGCAGGTGGAAAGAAGAAAGAAAAGTTCCATCAGTTAAACAGTGCCACACCCAAGTCTCTCCATCAGCACCCCAAAGTGCCTCTGGAAAACCCCCAAACTGCCACACACTCCCCACTGATCAGCCACAGCAGAGAAAGGAGACAAAAACCTGCCAGAACTGGCAGGGAAAGCTCAGCTCTATCAGAAAGGCTTTCTTCCTTTCTCCCGAGCTGGGGAACACTGCTGCTGCCCTCTCCAGGGCAGCTGGAACCTCAGCTGGGATGTTCCAGGGAGAAGGCTGGGCTAGGGAGCACAAGTGAATCCCATGTCAAACTTTACACACCAGGGCTATTGGCACCTCTGCAGAGATGTCTCCCACACAGGGATCTGGAAGGTCCCTCTGCAGACCAGTCTGGTCCTGCCACCACTGCAAGCAGGCCTGGCAGCAGAGAATCCCCATCAGAACCAAACACAGCTTCCAGAGGAGCGGTTAGGAGCAGGGATGTGCACAACCATGCCAGCCCTTTCAAGCAAGGTGCAGAGTTCCTGGCCAGATCACACTGGGAAGCTCCCAGCTCCCTTCCTGGGGGAAGAGATATCGTGACACACCCAGGCCAGAGCCGGGGGGAGCCAGCAGTACCTGTGCTCCACATAAAGCAGAGGCCGGCTGTCGGTGATGATCCCACCCTGGCTCTGCGGTGCCAGACCAGGGTCCTCAATCCTCTCCAAAAGGCTGTCGATGTCTTCCAGGTCGTTGTCTTCCTTAAGAGAGGCAAAGCCAAGGCATTTATGACAGGCTGAGTCCCAGCAGCCTGCAGGTCACCCAGCACAGATCACACCCAGCTGCCTCTGGCTCATCCTGATCCCTGGGTCAGGGGCTGTGGCTCTTCAGAGAATCCCAGAATGGTTTGGGCTGGAAGGGACCTTAAAGCTCATCCTGTTCCACCCCCTGCCATGGGCAGGGACACCTTCCCCTATCCCAGGTTGCTCCAAGCCCCGTCCAACCCGGCCTTGGACACTTCCAGGGATGGGGCAGCCACAGCTTCTCTGGGCACCCTGCGCCAGCCCCTCACCAACCTCCTCACAGGGAAGAATTTCCTACCAATATCCCAATTAACCCTGCCCTCTGATAGTGGGAAGCCATTCCTCCTTGTCCTGGCACTCCAGGCCCTTGTCCAAAGACATTTTCAGTATTTAAATAACCAGCCTTCACTGTCTACTTTCCACAGAAACACCAAGTTACTGCTGTGAGCCTCGTGACAACGTCTCAAACACTCACATGACTTTAATCCAACTCTCCCATTCCCCATCTTCCAACTAGGAATCCATCCAGCTGCTCACACCCAACAGTTGTA
Organism: Picathartes gymnocephalus; assembly: GCA_013390045.1. Classification (NCBI taxonomy): domain Eukaryota; kingdom Metazoa; phylum Chordata; class Aves; order Passeriformes; family Picathartidae; genus Picathartes; species Picathartes gymnocephalus. Next base: position 500,019 of record WEKY01052720.1, on the reverse strand, counting down.
TAACACTTTAACCCTGATTTCCCTCTATTTTCCCCCCACAAACAACAAGTGACACATGTCTTACGTGCCTGTTTCACATCCTGCTCATGATGTCCATGGGTGGAACACAGAATTCCATTCAGGACACCCAAGCAGCACTGCCAGCTTCCGTTTTCCAGCTAAATTTAGCCCCTGTGCGTGGAGTGCACACAGGGAAGGGATAACGTGCTCTGCATGGAAGTGCTGGAACAGAGGTTGTATTATCTCTTGTTGGCAAACCAAACCAAACTACCCGGGTCTGGGTGTCCCCCCAGCCTCCAGCCGGCACATGTCCCCCTGCTGCTCGATATTCTTGGATTGGGAAAGGAAATAGCCTCTTCAAGAGCGTTCTTCACCTCAGGAACTCGCTCCTGAGTGGAATTCCTAGGGAGGAGGTGGCCAGCTGGGCACTGGCACTGCTGTCATGGCTTAGCCATTCACTCAGAATCCGGTGGCTCAGGATGTTGAGCAAAGAATCTCCCTGGAGTAAACAGGGAGGCTGGACTCCATGATCTGGGAGGTCTTTTCCAACCTTAAGGATTCTGTAATTCTGTGGACAGTTCAGACTCAAACCTCACCAGAAAATCTCGCTCCTACTGAATTTAGAAGATCAATGACTTTAATCCACCTGCTCCTTCCAGCTCTGGGGGCCCCAGCACTGGAAGGACCTGGAGCTGCTAGAATGAGTCCAGAGAAGGCGACAGAGATGCTCCAAGAGCTGGAGCCCCTCTGCTCTGGAGATACCTGAGAGCCCCTTTCAGTGCCTAAAGGGGCTCCAAGAGAGCTGGAGAAAGACTTTGGACAGGGGACAGAGTGACAGGACAGATTGGACAGGGCTTGATCTGATGGAAGGTTTCCCTGCTCATGGCAGGGGACGGAATGAGATGAGCTTTAAGGTCCCTTCTAACCTAAACCATTCCAGGATTCCACAACTCTAAAAAGGTTTCTTTAATTTTAGATTTTGAAATGGCTTTTTTGCCCCAAGTCTCTCCTACAGACACCTCAGAATTCCCACTTTGCCAACCCCAGTGGAGGAACCAGCCTGGTCCCTGACTCAGAGCACACACAGACATACCACAGTCTCTCCTGCTGAATTTTTCTTGGTTTTCCTTTTCTTTTTTTTCTTCCGTGGCTTGTTACTCGATGCCAGCTGCAAAGACAAAGGGAAGAGCTGTCAGCATCCCCAAAAACTGCAGGGGTTTGAGCTCCATGGGAAGAAGAGCATTTCCCACAGGGACCAACACACTGAGGGTCCTCAAATGAAACCAAAATTCACCCTTTAGCATTTGTTAGTGGGTGGAAATCAAGACACAAGGAGAAAAAGGAGGAAAGCACCAAAAATTCACAAAGGGTTAAACCTCAGCTAACTTTCAGATCTATGTCTGAGGCTACAAAATCAGGAGAGAAACAAGTTTAGCTGTGCCAGGTGTGGAGGAAGCGCTTCAGCCTCTCCAGGATAAGCTGCATTTCTGCTTTCTGGGGAGCAGGACAGTTCCCAGTTTCACTCCCATTTCCACAGAAACCCACACCTGACAAAGGTCCCAGCGACAGAGCTCTCCCTGAAGATGCAACTACTTCAGCTCAGGATGCTGGGGGATTCCCTAACCTGACTAGCACAGCTGGGAAGCACATTTCCAGGATCTAGCAGGTAACTCAGCAAGGGATCATAGCATCATGGAAAGGTTTGGGGTGGAAAGGAACCTCAAAGTTTATCCAGATCCTTCCACTAGAGCAGGCTGCTTCAAGTCCTGTCCTGGCTCTACACAAGAGCAGCAGCTGCCCATGGGCTCCCACGTCCTATGTGGAGCTCTGGGAGCAGCCCCAGGTGTGTCCTGCAGTGCTGGCACACCAAACTCACCAGGTAAGGGCCCCTGGAGCCACTGCTCACAAAGGCACCCACCATCCAGAGCACTCACATCCCCTGGGCTGGCAGAGGCCACTGGCACAGCTAGAATGCACACAGACAGTGGACTTTGCTCCTCTGCCACCCAAAGCCCAGGGACACACACACCAAATGCACAGCAAACAGGTGACACCATGGCCAAACCCCTTTGCTTCCCCGAACCCTCTTCTCCGGTGAGATCTGGGCTGGACTTGCCAGGGAAAATGGTTAATTAAATGCCCCTTTCCTTAAAAAATCCTGCAAGGAGACACTTCTGGGCTGACACAGACCACAGGAGGAACCTTGATCTCAAATGACAACAAATCACTATGGGGAAGAACAGGTTCAGCGCTCAGCTGACACTGCTTGAAGTCTTCACATCCCCTGTTTCAAAACAAATGCCTCCTTGAGACCATTCCCCCCGGCCCGACCTCAGTGCTCATGTGGACAAGGCACAACACCTTCCTTGGGTGCCTCCTCTCTGCACCTGGAAAATCCCTCTGGATCTCACACACAAACCCAGCCCTCAGCACCAAACTGCTCATCCTGCCCCCGACCCGAGTTGCCAGGTTTAATGTGGATCCCGGGGAGCAGTCACCGTTCTGTCCGGCTGCTCGGCCTCCTGCCCCTCTCTCTGTCCATCGCCGTCCGTCTCCTCGGTCACAGGCCCTGCCCTGCTCCTGTCCCTGCTCCCCTCCTGCTTCCCTCCTGCCGTGTCCTGCTCGCTGAGCCGGGTGTCCGCTTGCTCCTCTCCTGCCAGGGGCTCATCCTCCGACTCCTCAGCTGGGATCTGCAAACAGAGGGACAAGCTGCAGGGACAGCCCAGAGATGGGATCCCCCAGGGATCTGATCCAACACTGATGGGGTTTTGGACACTCCTCGTGTCAAGTGTGTCACGCACATGGAGGGGAGCACAGGACCACCATGATGTGTCCCCTCACACCACGGACTCTGCTCTGCCCTGGGAACAACTTCCAAACCCAGCCTTGCCCGTGCTCACACAGCCAGGCCTCAGGGAAGTACAGGGAATGGCTGGGGCTGGATGAGGTGTCTGGAGAGCAGGACCAGGCTCTGTCACCCCAAGGACCCAGCAGTGCCACCAGGGCCCATCTGACATCCAGCACTGGGATCCTGCAGTGCTGGGAAGGTGGCAGGGATGTTCCTAAAAACAGTTTCACCACTCCAGCTCTGACAACATCCAAATCCAACCTCCTCAGGCCTCTCTCCCATTCGCTCCCAATTCAGCCCCAACTGCTGCCCCCCAGCTCTGCCCCCCACCCTTCCCACTCACCCACCACCCAAAGCGATCACTCCCACCCCAATCACTGACCCCAAACCACCGCCATACACAAACTGTCACCTCTGCCACCCCCACTGTGACCCCCTGTCAGTCACTGCCCCCCTGTTCCCTCCAGTCACCCCCAAACCCCGTCAGCCTCTGCCCACAGGTCACTGTCACTCCAGCCACCCCCAGT
>WEKY01052720.1:445183-485194 GCA_013390045.1 Picathartes gymnocephalus | reverse complement strand
GGGCGGGAGGAGCTGGCGGGACCTGCTCGGTACGTGCGGCCTGAGGCGGCCCCGGGGCGAGCTCCGCGCCCGGCGCTCCCCGCGGGGACAGCGGAGGGGACGAGGGACATGAATATCCCCCCTGTGCCTTTATACACCCCTTCTCTCTACCCGCACGCATCCCTCTCTCTGTCCCCATGTCCCGTTCCGTACACCCCCCTCTCACTGCCCTCATGTCCTTCGTGCCCCGGTACACAACATCTCCCCTCGTACATCCCCTCTCCCTGCCCTCATGTCCCCCGTATATTTTCCCTCATCCACCGGCAGCAGGGAGCGGGAGGTGGTCTCGGGGTGCCCTGGGAACACGCTGGTCATAACCCCAAACTTCTCAGCAGGGAGAGGCAGGAAGAGGAAAAGCTCCTTTGGGAGCGAAGCGGAGCTGCAGGAAGCGGCTCTGCGGCTGCTGGATCAGCACCAGAACCTCGGTGACCTCCTCCTGGAGGTAGGAACGGGACAGTTCAGAGTGTCACGGCCCGCCTGGGATAGGGGGAGATCCCAGCTGGAGGTGGATGCCACCGGCTGTGGGGTCAATGTCCCAGGAACAGAGTTTTCCATGGTACGTGGACAGGAAAAGCAACGCTGTAGGATGACGTTGGAAGGTCTGTGTTGCAGAAATGAGATTGTTATCACTTTTTCATCGATGTTTTATTCTTACAGACTAAAACTGGTTAAGTGTGGTTTGGGTTTGGGACTAGGGGAAATCCAGTACATTTTCGTTTCAGTCAGAACTGGCTTCTTGTGAATCTAGGGTAAACAAATCAGGAGAGACTTGGCTTTTCTCTGAATTAACAGCCTTTTCTGACTGACATGACTGTCTTCATGACAGCCTTATCTTGAGCCACTGTTGTGATTTGGCCACATTCTCCCCCTCCTCACACACTGATTTTACAGCCACAACAGATAATGCAAATTTCTCCTGTACTTCAGGATCTTTCTTTCCCTAGAGAATAATTCCCTTTATAAAAAGAAAAAAGGGGATTTAACTAGAAAATGATCCAACATTTGGGCATGTTTCATCAAATATTTATGGCCACTTGGCTTCGCAGAAAGGACTTGAAAGATAGGGATTATAGAAATTCTGCTGCTGGTGCTGCTGCTCAGCTGTTTGGTCCCTGGGGATGAGGAACTTTGACCTGTATCTCCTTTTTTTTTTTGTGTAAACTGACAATAAACTAAACACACATCTCTTGTAAGGTGCCATGAAATCTGTGCTTTTCCATTCCCACCTGCGAGCTCTGTGTTAATTTCACTTCAGTTGCTCCAGCAGTGCAGGGATAGGTTTATAAACGTGTGTGACAGATATCTATGAGTTTTATGGTTTTACTTGGTTTCCAGGTGGGAGATTCAGCCAAGCCAGGCATGCAGGATGGGGCAGAGCACCAGGGAGTGTCATCAGAGTCATTTATAGGTGAGCATCTGCCAGGCCAGATGTGGGGAAGACCTCTTCCTCAACATTGAATTTTTACCTTTAAATGCAACCCCAGTTTTTATTTCATTGTTCTGATGTTGTTTCACCATTGCCTGGTGATGACAGTTTTCTGCTTTGCTGTTTTGTTCAGTCTCTGTTCTGCAGGAACAGGCCTCAAAACTGGGTGTGCCCACAGCGACCTTGGCAGCCAAAAATGCTGTTGCCAACGTGGAGAGGATCTGCCAGGGTTGTGCCAGCCCCTCACCAGTCCCACTGCTGGACTCTGACCAGAGAGTAAGGGGAAAGCTTTATGTTTAATTTATCAACCGAACAGCACTGTTAGGTTTGACTTTAAGCCCAGTTTATCAGCTCTGATAAAGCCCCAAACACAAGCAGCCAATTATTCACTGAGGTGTTTGGTTTGCTTGCAGAAGTAAAAGATTTATAAGTACAGAAGTTTAGGCCTTTCTCCTGCATTCTCTCCATCATTTGACCCTTTAAAAAGCAGCAAACAGGGCAAAGCAACAAATTGTTTTTCTGAGAATGTGTTATTCACAAAGGGAATTATTTCTGCTTCATTTCTGGGGTGATGCCAGAAGAGGTTGTCCTGCTTGCTTCAGACTGTGAAGGATTTGCTGGCAAACAACATGTTCTGTCGCTCCCTCTTCTGCCAGGAAATGTGGAAAATGAAGGTGAGAAGTCATAGAGAAACACTGTGGTGTTACAGACCATGAGATTTCATCCATGGGATGTGGCATCTGTGAATTCCTGAGAATGACTGGGTTTCCTAACCTTCCAAAAGCATGGGCTGAATTACAAATGGTGGGGGTTTTTTGGTTGTTTTGTTTATTTTAGAGCAAGTTGAGCGGGAACTTCCTTGTCTCTGCAGTGGAATTTGGTTTTTCAACTCAGGCGAGGTTTGGAATTATTTGAATTATGGGAAACTGCCAGAAAAGGTCATTGACAGCACCTTGGTGATCAGGTGCTGGTTTTGGGGTGCTCTCCAGCTCCAGTGCAGAAACTCCCAGCTGACTGTGGGCTGACACAGTCCCAGAGCCCTTCATGTTCTTTGCCAGCAATATTCCAAGTGTCTTTGGCATCCAGGTTCTCTACTTTGTTTACCTGGGAATGGTGATTAGACAAAGTGAGGCCACAGAGAAAGAAACTAGATAGCAGATAACAGCCTGTGCTGCCTCACAAATGGGATATCTTGATTTCATTTGGGTGTGTTTTGTGGAGACAGCTGGTGATGTGAGTGGAGTTAAGGGCTTTTTACGAGTGGGGCAGTTCTGATTCCTCACTGCTCTCATGGGAAAGGAGGGAAAGGCTGATCTCCCCAGGTAAAGGGCTGTGCTCTGGTCTCAAATATCCACTCCTGAGCCGAAAATAGAACCCGTGTGTTTCACAGGCTGATTAAGATCTCCTGGTCCCGGGGCAGACATGGGGATAAGTGAGAGATAGCTCTGTAACTGAGGCTGTTACAGTAAGAATTAGGTTGTGAAGACAAAGTACGTGGGCGAGTTTGGGGTCAGGGTGTGAGGCAGCTGCTGGTCACTGCAGGAAGCTCCTGGGGCTTTGGCTTTTCCCTGTGCCCAAGGCTCCCAAATGCCTCTTCATTCTCGAGGTGGGAAGGTTTTGTGAAGGTGTTGGTTCTGCCTGGAATGCTCAGAGGCTGCTGCTGCTTCACCTTTCCCCTGCAGTGCTGCTTTTCTGGCTCAGGACTCTGCTGGACGTGCTGCTCTGGACAGGAGCTGGAAGGGAGGTTACAGGGCACCAATTTAGTCCACACAGGAGCAGTGCCTGGTGCAGATTTTTGCCTCAGGTTGCTCATTTTTCCATCAGCCTTTTCTGCCTGGATGATTGCAGTGTCTCTTCTTGTAGTCTCCTGCAATCCCAGCTCTATTGGGCTATGGACTTGAGAGTGGAAACCTTGTTCCACAGAGACTAATAAACAGCTAATAGACTGAAAGTCAATGCTCTAATCTGGATCTGGATCTGAATTAACAAGACCTCAGTTGTTACCTGTTTCCTGGGATATCCCTGCTCCTTTGAATTGATGATAATTGATGAATTGACTGATATCAATTAATGATAATCATCATTATTCCAGAGGGAAAAGATGGATATATTCATTACTTGTCCATGAAAATTTAATATGGTGACACATCTACAACCCTAAACCGCCCAAAAATTTGCAGGAAATGTAATCTTTCATCACCAGGTATTTCCCGTGTTGTCGATTTTAAATTTTTAACAACTTCTGGATACTTGGAACGAACAGAATTCAGCTTTATTTTTCATGTATCATTTGCAATAACCAAACCTTGACTGCACAGTGCAGGCTGTGACCTAATGGTGACATGTCCTTAGGCTCCCCCAGTGCTGGAAGCCGTGTGGCACCTGCACAGCAGTGACATCGCTGGCCTGGCAGAGCTGCTGGAGAGGTGAGCAGGGCTCTGGGGCTTTGCAGATGTAGCTGATCTCCTAGAGCCTACTGAAACATAATCAGGGATTAGTCATGAGTATTCTGGACTGAGGATATAGTCAGGTGCTGGCAAGGGATCAGATTAGCAGGATTTAGGAGCTGCTCTGGGTTTGGGGGGTTACTCTGGGATAATTAGCCCTGTTTGGGTGTGGTGGCTCCTTGGTGTCCAGCAGCTGGACTTGAGAAGAAGTCTTGCTCTGCTGAAGGTGGGTGCTTCCATCTTCACAAAATCCTACGTTTTTTTGGTCTGGCAGAGTTAATCTCCAGAGAATTGTTAGTCTAAGAATTTTATTTTTTGGTTTTTGCCCCCCAACAAGTGACCAAGGCCAAGTTGGGCAGGGCTTGGAGCAACCTGGTCTAGTAAGAGGTGAAGCAAGATGAACATTAAGGTCCCTTCCAACCCAAACCATTCCATTATTCCATGACACAGAGCTAACAACTCACCCATTTGTGAAGTTGAGGTTGTCTCCTTATTGTGTCAAAGGAATGTCCCAGTGATCTTTTAGGCTTTTTGATATTGGCTTACCTGTCTGTTCACAATGAAAGCCTTCAGTGCCCATGGTGCTTCTAATTTAAGGGAACCAAAGGCATAGATTAAGAATTCAATTTCTTTTTTGAAGCATTTTTAGCCAAGTGTCTTAGAAATTGGGACTGAAATTCCTTTAGCAGAGGTTTCTCAATGGAAGCACTTTGATGTCAGAGATGAGGAAATACTTGGATGCACAATTTCACACACATTTTTCCTTTGTGTGTTTGTGTTGTGGGATCTTTTTGTAAAGCAAATAATATAAAAAGCAAATATATAAAAATATAAAATATTTGTAAAGCAAACGTGCTGGTCCAAATTAAATAAATGAAGTGGCACATTTAGGGCAGAGTGCACAGGTGGCTCTTCCCTGGGCCCAGAGGATGGTGGTGGAGACACCCAAGCCTTACAGAAAGCAGGAGGGGTTGAACTGAAGGTGCTTTTGTGTGTTGCAGGAGCCCAGCAGGCCCAGCAGCAGTGGAGTGGCTCTGCAGCAGCCTCTGTGGCCTCTGTGAGCAGGCTGGGGACATCTCCTGTGGGGACATGGAGCTGGCACAGCAAATTCTCTCAGGCAAGGCCCTGGGGCTGGGTGCAGAGCACAACCTCAGAGGTGTAACAACACAGGCCTCACGTGATGTTTCCTTGGCTCATTTCTCTAGGGAATATATTTTTTATCTATGTGGCAAATTTAGCAAATTTTCTGGCTTTAAAAAATAATTGGTTTGAATTTTTCCATCCCTTGGAGTTGTGGTAACTCAAGAAAGTGCAGTTGTGAGGGGCGTGGTTCAGGGATGACATGCTGGCACTGTGACACTCTCAGAGAGATTTTGGGCCAGAGATATTTCACAGTTCCATTTCCCCCCTGTCAATTTCTATTATTTATTTCCTTCGTTTGTTTGGGAAAAAAATCCCTCCAGTGACTGTGGACCAGTGCAGCTGGTCAAGTACAGCCCCTCTGAGTTCTGCAGAGGTCATGGAGCATAACTGCAAATTCTTTAGACTTTATAACGCTTGAAATTCTGGATTCTTTTTGCTGGGAATAATTTTAGTCCAAGACAGTGAATGATTCCTGCTGAGTGGAGGCTTTTCAGAGCCTGTTGGGACAGGTTGGAGGGGAAGGAGCAGGTGACACACAGGGGCAAGGGGGGTGCTGGAACACCAGTCTCTTCTTGATTTGCAGACTTTGCCACCGTGTTTCTTCAGAATGGCTTTGAGCAGGCTTCAGAGCTGGGAAGGAAGGTGGAATTCCAGAAGGTTGCTTACGTAAGGACAGAATGAACCTGCTTAAAAATGGTGCTTTAATAAAGTAATTCCATTAATCTCTGGCTCTTGCTGAGTACAAATAATTCAGAGCTTGGAGCAGCAAGGAGAGGGGGGTGTACAGGTGCTGGAGTAGGGGAAATGGGGAAACCAGAACTGAGGATTTTTGTATGGAGAATTACTCCAAGGTGGCTCATTAAGGGGTTTTTAAACTTCCTTTCACTTGGATTGCTTGGCTGTTCCATTTGAATATGAGACATAGAATGCTGGTGAGGTTGGAAAATGCTGCCCTTCTGTTTATTTTATCTGCTCTACTGCAGAGCCTGAGGTCAAAGTGAAGCTTTAAGAGGGACAAAACTCTTTGAACCAATTTACTTTTTCTGCATTGAACTGCAGCTCTTAAAACTCTTAATTTGTCAATTTTGAACAGATCTGCCGTGCTGTCTTACAGAGAATGCTGGCATGTAAGTATTGCTGTGATCTCAGCTTTGTGCAGCCGCTGCTGCTTCCAAGACTTCTATTCCTTGCTCACTGCTGAATCCCTCAGGAGAAATCCTTTGCCTGGCTGCTTTGTCTGTGCTGTTGTGCATAATATTTATGCCACTGATTTTATTTGCCTCTGCTTTCCCTGTCGTTCTCCTAAAGTGTCTCCAGACACTGCAGATAATTTCTTGCCTTTGACGCTACTTTTTTTTTTTTCTGCTCCCAGCTGTAACTTCATATAGACACCTGACCTGATTTCCTGATTTTTATCAGGTTTGCTTGGAAGCAGGTGGAGCACAGAGGTTAGGCCAGGATCAGTTTTGCTGCTTAGATTTGTTTTTGCTGCCTAATAAATTAAACTTGGGATTTACAGCGTTATGAGCGATTTTGCTGACTCACCGTTTGGATTTGCAGGCTAATGTTTTCTGAAACCTCTATTTTTATGCTGAGCAAAGACATCTAATGTAGGTGTGTAGTCTTTAAACACCAGTGTTCATGAACTGCAACGTGCCTGCCTTGGCCTGAGCTGCCCTGGTGCCTCTGCTGAGGGCTCAGCTCAGCAGTGCCTGATTTACCAGCAAATCCTGACACCGAGAGACTGAACACACTCACACGGGGGTTATTTCTGTCCTGTGTCACAGCTGATCCTCACAGGGAGATGCTGTACCTGCTGTTGTCACATTCCTTACACCCCTCCCGTGTCCCACACCCCTGGCTGGTGTCACCTGACTGTGCAGCTGCTGTCACTCCTGTCTCCTTAGTGACGGCGCTTCCCTGCTTTCCTTGCTGCCACCTTTCCTGCTCAGTGCTGCTGCTTTCTCTCTGCTGTAAGGTGACCCTTTCCCAGGCCATGCCACCTCCCCTGCATGCCCGTGGGCACTGCCAGCCCCAGCCTTTGCCCCAGGTCTCACAGGGAGCACTGTCTGTACACAGAGATGCCTCACAGACTTTGCGAGTTCTTCTAAAAAGGGAAAGCTGCAGGAGAAGTGCTTTATTATTTAATATGTATGAATCCCATCTCAGGTGGCCCTTTAACGGTGGAAAACAAACCCTTCTCAGCAGAGGAGCAGGGGTTTTGGAGGAGGAGGAGCAGGCTGTTGGCAGGCAGACAGGAGTCTGCATCCTGCTCTTCATTTGCCCTTCCCGTTTGCGCAGCCTGCACTGCCACACTCGCAGCCTGCGTGCCTGCAAAATGCATTACATGAGGTTTATATAAGATATTTTATTAGTCCATACTTTTGGGTCACCTTTGAGGGTCTCGCTTCATTAATCTTTGGAGAACATTAGGATTTTTAATGTAAAAGAATTCCCTATTACTGAAGACCTTCACAGAAGGAGAAGGACAGGCTGGGAGTAGCATGGGAGCAATGTGTTCACTGTGATGATCTGGCAGTGTTGAACTGCTGTGCCTGAAGATAAGCTGAGTTTATCTCCTTTGCTTTATTCTCCCCTACTTAACCTTAAAGTATTCCTCAGCAGGAGAGGAGAGTGTTACATCCTGATGCTGTGCTGGCATGTGAGGCACTCTGGTTCTCTGCCCTTGCTCAGTAAATTTTCTTTTCAGGGTTTTTCTCCTAACGAAATTATTTGAATACACAAACCAAGCTCTTTTAGCAGTTGAAAGAGGAGGGGTTTCGAGGCAGGGCGGCACAAAGCAGAAGTGCTGCTGCAGCAGACTGCAAAGCAAAGGGTCTCCCAGTCCGTGGGCTCCGAGCGGTGTGGGCTGATTGTCAAGACAACGCGCTGCGCAAGCTGCCAACCTGTTTGATCTCTCGTTTTGGGGCAGATCGAGCTTTTAAAGGAATCCCCGCTATGCAAATGGCACATTACAAACGCGTGGCCCTCCCCCAGCCTGCTCTTTGTTCGGACCGTGGTTTGCAGGGTGGTTAATTCAGCTGGTGCAAATCCCTGCCTCCAGAGAGGCTTCGAGGTGCTCACACTCACAGATGCTCGGCACCATTAGGGTTGGGTTTGGAAGTGAAATACTAATTTATATGCATTTTTAGATGGCTTCATTACTAGCATGTTCTTTTAAATTGGTTCAAGGTCAGTGGGAATGGTTTCTGAGTCTCACTTTGGAGAAAAATCTGGTAAGAATTTAGGGCTGCTGAGTGGCTGCCGCACATTTCCCTAGCGGGGTCACCTTTGTAAAGGGGCACCAGTTCCTCATTCCTGTTATTTCCCATGTGGGGTTTAGTGTCACAGTTCTTTTCTCATTGGGTTTTTCTGTGTTTTGGGGTACAGGGGTGCTTGATGCTGTTGGTAAAGAGAAGCAGGAAGATGTTTCCATGGTGCAAGCTGTGAGGTTCTGGTAAGAAACGTTCCAAACAGTGTCAGGAGGAGGTTTTTATCCACTGTTGCTCTTCTTACTGAAATAGGAAGAATGTTGTGGGGTGTTTTACTTATTTACGTACTCCCCACCCCTCTCAGTGCTACTTGTGCTTGGTATTCTCCTCTAGTAAAATATGTGCAGACAAAAGTGCTTGTAAAAAAGATAAGGGCCAGGTAGGAAAGTGGGTTCTGGCAGTGCTGCAACCAATCCTGCACCTCCCTGTCATTCCAAGAGTTCCTCATCAAGTTTTCTCACTGCTTCTGAGCAGAAACATCTGGAAGGTGCAATCATCTCCAATTCCTGCTTCCAAACTTGTTTTATTTAACTGCTTTGTACATGCCACCTGCAGCCCTGTGCAGGGATACCCCTTAGACTCACATTTGTAAATGTGATGGCGACGTAGTGTTGAGTAACCATTAATTGTTTGGTTTTTTTAATACATACAAAAAAGTATGTGTTTGTGGCAATTTGAGAAGATGGATGTAGAATAAAAAGAAGTCATTCACCCTAAGCTGCACCTGGTTGTTCCTATTTAATCAGCAGCTGGTGGATCACATGTTATCAGTACCTGGCTGATCATAATTAATCAGGAGCTGGTTGATGCTATTGAATCCGTACCCGGCTGATCACCTGGCTGACATTGTTTCTGGTATTTCCTTGTCCTTTGCAGGCTGAATGTGTTCAGTGTGTCACTTTATGGAAGTGTGGCTCACCCGGATTCCTTGAGGCAGTTTTTCCGGCACACCCTGACCGAGGTTCTCACCTACAACCCGGTGCTGAAAGGTGGGAATGGGCAGGGACAGGTGAGCCCAGGTGTCTCCAGGTGTGTCCAAAGCTCTGTCCCACACTGAGTGGGGCCCACCCTGGAGAACCCAGAGCCCGAACAGCCTCCAAACTTCTCAGCTCCTTCCTGGGGTCTGTATAAGCAGGGTGCCAAATCAGGCAAAAAAAGTCATCTGAGGGTCATAATCCAGGAGAAAATTTTGGCCAGGAGGGTTCTAATCCCAGATCAGTAATTTTTAGGAAGGAATATGTTTGAGCTATAAAATCTCTGGTAAAATCCCCATGAGCTGTGATCAGGAGCTGCTTGTCTGTTGTGTGGGAGAGCTGTGTCATTGCTGGCTTCTGGCTTCCAGATGAACGAGGTTAATGAGGGAAAAGCTGATTCCTTGCTGATTCTCTGTGCATGTGCCATGTCAGCCTACACGTGTGTGATCACTAAAATAGCTCTGGGGTGACGGTGCCACCATGGAATGGCCCAGTCCTTGTGCCACAGCCCATGTTCCAAAGGCAAATGGGAGACAGAATTCCACTGGGCAGTTTTTAGTGACATTTACATGTTTTGGGTGTATTTTGAAACCTGGTGCTGAAGTTTTCTTTCTCTGGATGCAGTGTCTGATGCCATCCAGATGCAGAAGGAGTGGAGCTTTACCAGGACTTCTCCCCTGCTCAGGGCTCTGTATCAAAAAGTACGTCTGCCTGAGGTCACACAGAGAGATTCAGTATGTTGGGTTTAGATCCACTGAAATACCTGAAATCAGATTCTTGGAAATTAGTGCAACATTATCCAGTTGCAGAATCCAAAACCATGGCCGGAAACTCTGGGAGGAGGAAGCATGAAGGAAAAGAATTACAGTGATTTTTGCTAGTGCAAAGCTCTTAATGAGAACAAAGATGCTGATTTGAGATGGGAATTTTCACTAGTACGGAATAAGACAAGAGTTCTGAAAAAATGGGAATTTTACTATTTATTGTAGCTGGTGCTGGTTCCAATCCAGGCTGATTTTTGGGAAGCTGATCCAAAAGCTGCGGGATAGCTTGAACAAGTCACAGAAAAGCCATCTGCCTGTCAGCCCTGTCTGTATTCCCCTCCTCCTTGTGGCTGTGTGTCCCAGCTAACAGGAACTGCCATCACTCCTGCAGCTGCTGGTGGCATTCAGTGTGAAGGAATCCATCTGCCAGCTGCAGCAAGTCCTGGAGACCCACGAGGTGAACTGGCAGCACGTGCTGTCCTGTGTGTCCACGCTGGTGGTGTGCCAGGCTGAGGCTGAGCAGCTCTTCAAGGGTAGGTGGGCACTGCCAGCCCGATGAGTGCCCGAGCTGCTCGGGACGGGAGCAGGGGGCTCGCCCAGGGGGGCTGGCTGGAGCTCCTGCATGCAAAGGAGCAGCAGCACATCTGCTTTTCCACTCAGACATCCAATGTCCCTGGTGGTGTGAGCGCCAGGCCTCGTGCCTGCCACTTCTCAAACTTTGTGTACAGCTCAGGGTGGTTGGTTGATAATTACCTTCATTATTAATTGGCGTGGTGATTAGTGAAGCTTAGTTCTAGCTCACCTTTGCCAGCAGAGCTTGTTTGTGAGAATTCCTTACTAATTATCCCAGTGCTGGACTCCCTGTAGGGAATCCAAGTGTGTTTGACAGTTGAAAGTGCGCCAAAAAAGAATAAAATCAGACCCCAGAGGTCCTCCGGGCTGCCTTATGTTTTATCACAGATATTTGTCTTCATTGACTGCAGAAAATACTGCACTGTTGTCTGGAGCAAAGTGTGAGGTTATTGTTTTATGTCCCTAGATCTACTGAGCCATCTCCTGCTCAAGGCCTTTGGGAACTACGACATGGAAAATATGATCACTGCATTCCTGATTGCTCGTCAGGCTGCTCTGGAGGGCCCTGCTATCTTCATGCCTTACTCTGAGTGGTTTAAGGTGAGGCTAACTGAGGCCTGACTGGTGAGCTTTGTTTTAATTGTGTGAGGAAACCTGTGCAAAAGAACTATTCTGTTGTGTGGAGAAAGCTTTGTTCCAGACAGGATAACCAGGAATGAGAAATGGGGAAGAAAAATAAAAAAAGTAAAAGTACAAGTGATTGTCTTGATATTAGGAATGACTGAATATTTATTACTGCCTTTGTGTCTGCAAAGATTAAATTTATTTGGCTTTCCCCAGTTTTCCCTCCTTTTATCTTTTACGTCCACCTTGCCTGTTCTAGTTATTTGCTAGGAATGCAGACATGTAATTCCTGTTGTAATCATCATCTTGGATGGATTTCAGTGTCTTGATAAGCAGCACTGTTGTTACTGCATAAGTTGGGGGTTTTGCCAGAGGAAGCACTCCTGTTTCCTGGAGGTTTGCATGCACTTGTAATTGCTGTGTTTGACCTTACAGGTAATTGGTTGTTGCTTTTAACTGTAAACAGGTGGGTATTTTAGGGATGCAAATCTCCACCTAAATTCAACCTGGAAATTCCTTTGTGTGCGTTTGCAAATCTAAGCTCAGCTTTGGCTGATAGAGTGTCCAGGAGGTATCAGAAGGCAAACTGGTTGTGTTCTCTGTAGTCTCAGGCTGGTTATTTTCCTTGGAATGCCCAGATAAACCTGTGTAGAAACCTGCAGATTTGTGGTTCCCTCAGGAATCTCAATCTTTTGGTGCATCTCAGAGTTGCCTTGTTTCAGTGTTCTCATGGCAGCGATCTTCCATAGAGACTTCTGCAGGTCACCATGATCCAAGGGAGCCCCTCTGCTCTGGAGCCAGGCTGGGAGAGCTGGGGGTGCTCACCTGGAGAAGGATCCAGGGAGAGCTCAGAGCCCCTTCCAGGGCCTAAAGTGGCTCCAGGAGAGCTGGGGAGGGACTGGGGACAAGGGATGGAGGGACAGGACACAGGGAATGGCTTCAAAATGAAAGGGGGTAGGCTTAGATGGGACATTGGGAAGGAATTCCTGGCTGTGAGGGTGGGGAGGCCCCTGGATCCCTGGCAGTGCCCAAGGCCAGGTTGGATGGGGCTTGGAGCAACGTGGGACAGTGGAAGGTGTCCCTGTCCATGGCAGGGGGCTGGATCTGGGTGGTCTTTAAGGTCCCTCCCACCCAAACCTTTCCCTAATTCAATGAACTTTCTCTGGAGACTTTTCTCCAGAAGGATCCTCCTGACAGGAATGGGATGTTTGGGATTGGTGTGCTCACTTGTGGCACTGCTGGGATGAGGATTCTCTCCATGCTGAAAGGCTGTCCTGCCATTTTTCCCTGTTTCAGGCTTCCTTTGGGAATGCTGGTGGCCACCACGGGAGCAGTAAGAAAGCTCTGGTTTTCCTCTTCGAGTTCCTGTCAGAGCTGGTGCCCTTTGAAGCTGCACCGTACCTGAAGGTGAGAAGGTGCTGACAGAGATGGTTTCCAGATCCAGAACTGCCCCAAAGTGACTTTCCCTGTGCCTTTGAGTAGGTTGAGCTCATTACAAATATTGTTACAGTAATTGCTTTACTTCTGGTTTATTATTCCAACCCTTTTCTTCCTGAAATTCTTTTATTGACGAGAACTCCTTTCGTGGAGTTAAGTTTAAGCACTTCACTGATTTTGTTTGTTTGTTGTTGGGATAAATTGTGTCAGTTGCTATGAAGATGATTGATCCTTAACCAAGCAATAATGCCTTCTTTGGGGAATATTTGAGGTAAACGACTGTAAACATTAGTCAGAATTAGTTAGCTAGAATTTTACATGGATTTCCTGTAAAAATGGCAAATCCCACTGCGATTTTGACGTTTCAGGTGCACATCATGTACCCACCTTTTGTGCCCACGAAGCACCGGTCTCTGCTCCTGGAGTACATCACTCTGGCTAAAACCCGACTGGCCGACCTCAAGGTCAGGAAAAATTGTCTCTTTTGGAAAGAACTCTTTCTGGATCTGTCAAACCCTGCTGTGTGTGACCCACCTGCACCTCTGACCTCACACAGGTGGCCATAGAGGACATGGGGCTCTATGAAGACCTCTCTGCCACCGAAGAGGCTGTGCAGGTACTGCTGCTCTGTCTCCCAGTTTTCCCACCAGCCACGTCCCTTTTCCTCTGCAAAAGCACTTAGATTGTCACACTCCCTGCCATTCCCAAGCTGGGTGTGCTGCCAAGTCTCCAGTTTTTAAGCCAGAGGGTTTTAGTGGCCGTAAATACAGGATCTCCCCAGTTTTCATGAAAATTTGAGTCACATTTTACAGGTATCTTGATTCTTTTCAGTGGAGCACTTCATTGCTGTGGGTTGGACCAAAGTGTGGATATTCAAAGGAGATTTGGGGATGGAATCTACACTCTGCAGTTTCACTCTGTTGTTCATGATAAATTTTGGGTAGCAACAGTAACTTATAAGGAAGTGTTTGGCTTTATTATTCCTTGCTATGTTTTGATCAGAGGAAGAGGCCTCACTTACACAGCCCATGATTACATGAAATACAGGCTGAAGGCAGGGTAGCTGAATATACCACAAGAAGCTCAGTCCTGGGATGAACTCACAGGCATGAGTGATGATTTAATTTAATTTTTCCAAGTCTGATCTGGTTGCCAGTTGAGAAACTTGTTGCAGTTTGAGGTGTCTTACAACTCAACCAAGAGAAACCCGGGGTGTCAGTGCCTCTGCCTGAAGGCACAGGCTGGAAGTGGAGATGCTGTGTCTAAATTCCACACGTACAACTAGAACAGAATCACAATAAACCAAATTCAGAACAGAAAAGGTAAGTTTATCATGACCCTCGACTTCTCACATCTTTCTCTCGTTCCTGGTGTGAGGCAGCCCCAGGCCCAGGCACTCAGAGATGTTGAAAAGGCCCTTCAGATATTTGAAAACACGAGGAAGATCCCAACCTCTGTGATAGAAGCCAGGTACTGTGTGCTTTTCAACTCCTCCTGGGCTTAGCTAGAATAATAATAATAATAACAATAATTGTAGAAGCCAAGTCTGAATCAAAATAAGGAAACAAGAGGAATTGAGGATGTGAGCAAGGGAGGTTTGAGGAAGATCTTCCCACATCCTGAGGAGTCATCTTAATAGAGGCTATTTGTGGGGAGAGTGAAAAGGCACATTCCCCTGTGCAAAAGAAGTCCAAAATTATTGCAATAAAAAGCAAAATTAAAGAAATGAAAAAACACTGGCTAATCTGAACCTGGTTTGTCTGTTACTCATGTTACCATGAACGTTTTGTGTTTGCAGGAGCCAAATTAACTCCTGAGGTGTGGAGATGGCACTTTGGACCGTTGGCATTGTTAATACTTTGCTCTGTTTATTTTCTCAGCATTTTCAGGCGACCATATTACACTTCCTGGTTCCTTCCAGCTTTGCTCAGGCCCCGTGTGGTCAGTATTTGCCTTTTTTCTTTGCCCCTCCCATTAGCTGTGTGTTTGTACACAGATAATTTGCCCCTGACCTGTCTTTTCCTCTCTTGCAGCTCCCTAAAACCCCAGATGGACTCATGGCTTTTATAGACTCCTTGAAGAGGTATTCAGACTCCCCAGTGTTGCTTTCTGTGCTGCTAGGCTTTGGTTTTGGGACCTTTGATATCAGATTATCAGGAGTTTTGACACCTTGGTTACAGCCAACCTCTTGGCAGGGCTTGGTGGGCCAGGTCTGTGGCTTGCAGGTTGTGCCATGGAGGAGCTTAAATGTGGAGTCTTCAGGTCTGTAATTAGTTCTCTGGCCACTGTGAAATCATTATTTAGGAGTCCCTCTGGCTCCAGGCCAGGTGAGTTTTTATGCAAATCTTGGAGGATGCAGCTGAATATGAAATTTCCCCAGGAACATCAGCCCCCTCTGTGAAAGGCTCTTTGGGAGGGGATAAATGGGGAGTGGAAGATGAGACTTAAATGTCTGTTAATGCTCAAGGAACACCAGGATGATGCCTCAGGAGGACAGAGCTCCTCTCAGGACTCGAGCTTGCCCTGCATGGATGTTTAAAAGTGCTTTTCTGCACTGCAGGAACAGCTTTAGTTTACATCCAGTAGTTCCTCTGTAACCTCTCATGAAGGAAGAATGTTTGCAACACTGCCTGCAAATTAGGTGCTTGGTCCTGCCTTGTCATTCCAGTCTGGCTCTAAGATTAAAGGCTGCATCATTTAGGGAAATTAAAGCTGTAAGAGAAGCAGCTGAGTTCTGGGGAGCCTCGTGGGACGTGTTTTTAGCAGAGTGCCCTGCCCTGCAGAGAGGAGGTCACACTTGGTCTCAGCACGTTCGTGTTTTACACGTGTGAATGCTGCATCTCACAGCTCACACTCTTATGAGGCCTTAGACACCAACTCCATATGAAATAGGCATTAAAACACTAATTAATAACATGTACAGTATTGGGTTTGTTTGTGCTACGTGTGTGCAACGCTTGCTGTGAGAGCCTTGGGTAGAAATATCTGCCCCTCATGTCAGATGCTTCAGATGCTCTTTATGCTTCAGAGTCCCTCTAATTACATTTCATAGAAGGGCTGTTGTTTGTGCTTATTTAATAAAGCTGCAGCTTGTGGTTATGCAGGATAATAAATCTCTTCTTTTTCACAGAGCTGATAAAATACCTTCAAACTTGTACTCCACATACCTGCAAGCCTGTCATGCTATGAAAGAAAAGGTGTTACAAGGTAAAAAATACAACATTTACTTATGGATCAGTAGAAAATGTTAATTTTTCCACTGATGCCCTCCTGAATTGAAAAATTTTCAAAGATTTATGGCTGAGTAGGTATTTAATCCATATAAATAAGTGCTGCGTCCCTTATATTGTATTGAGATGTTAAATACTTACTCCTGTAATGGCTTTTTCTGCCAGCCTTGCTTGGGTGGGATTTTTGCAGTCCCTGTGCTGTGCTGAGGCTGCAGATGATGCCTGAGCCTGAGCTGGCTGAATTCCACCTCCAAGACCTTTCAATGAATCAGCGTTTGCAGCCCGAGCTGGGAATCTGCTGTGCTGGGAACCTGCTGTGCTGATCGCTGCTGCAGTGACACTTGTGCTGCCTGAACTCCTCTTTTCAGAGAGGATTAGGGAGGTCTGGGGGGGGGCAGGAGGGGCTGGGAAAGGGATTGCAGCTCCTGGTTTTTGGGTGTTGGGGTGGGAGGTGATTTCAGGTCTCAATCGCTGCAGCTTTACTGGGACAGGATAATGGATATTTAACGGGGGTATTTAATGAGTTCTGCCGTCTCTGTCGGCAAGTGGGTGTTCCAAACACACCTTCCAGTGGTTTGCACACAACGAAAAGGTCGGGCTGGGGAGCTGAGATGGTTCTGAGAGCGTGGTGGGGATGAGTTAGAGATTCATGCTCTGACTGTGGAGATATATCTGTAGCCAAGCCAAGCCTTTGGATCTTTCTGGAGATGCTGTGGCTGGGGAGATGTGACAGAGCTGTCCCCGCAGATGTGCAGCAGGCTGGGTTGGCCTGGCAACCGCGGGGTTGGGGTCCCTGCGGGCCGGGGGGATGCGCAGGGTCCCGGCAGCTCCGCGGGTCTCGCCGCGCTGTCACTGACCTCTAGTGGCACTGCCCGGCCCCTGTGCCACCCTCTGCCCTGTCCCCTCCTGTCCCCCGCGCTCTGCTCCCCTCCCTGGTCCCTGCCCCACCCGCGGGCTGGGCGCAGAGCCGAGATTTGGGGCAGCACCGAGCTCTGGGCAGCCCCAAAGCCCGTTTGTCAGCGCTCCCTCCTGCACAGCCAGGTGGCTCCGGGGGCTCCCAGCACCTCATTTTACAGCGTGTTCACAGCCAGTATTAGCTGCAGCCTTTGTTGTTTGCTCTTCTTTCTCCTGGGTGATTCCTGGCCCTGGAACAAGAAGCTGTTCCTGTCTAATGAACTTCGGGGGGTTTTGGGGCTGTGGCAGTCGCTGGTGGCATCTCTTTCTAGTGGTGAAAGGAATTTCCTTTTATTCCTTCTTTTAAACAAAAAGTCAGAGTAACATGGGACATCTGGAGAAGCTGGTGATGTATCCATGCTGTAATGTCTGCCTCTGCATTCTGAGCCTGACTCCAGTCTTTTGAGGACAGCAAATGTTTCTGTGAGGGGCAGAGCTAAAGGAAGTGGGAAGAAAACTCTGAAAACAGAACTTTTTTTTTGCCTCTTGCCTCTAAAAACTGAATTCCTTTTTGCAACTAGGCACAAACCCATGCATTATTAATTAAATAGCACATTCTGAGTGTAAAAACAAAGCTCTGTGTGTGGCACAGTGACAGTTTGGGGTTTTGTTAGAGCTTCAGGAAAAGTAAATTCTGCTTCTACAGAAAGTGCATGCAGAGATTGCTGAATGCATTTCCTCTCTCCCTGGTCTAGATGACTCCAAAGCAGAGCCCAGCCATCCCAAAGAGCCTTTGGAGCAGCTGAAGGCTGAGCTGGCTGAGCTCAGGACTCTGGTTGTGGACCAGGCTCAGTGGGAAGGTATGAGGGAGCTGCTTCTCACTGACTGTCCCAAAATAAAGTGTGGCTGGTGCTGGCCAAAGGCACAGCAGGAGTTCCTGCTACTGCTACCTGAAGCTCGTAATCCTTCCGAGCTGAGAATCCTTCCAGCTATGCATATGTGCATTTTAACGTCTGATGTATTCCCATGCTTGATTTGGGGCTTATCTTTGAGATAATCACACCAATCTCTGCTGCCCAACTCCTGGGGCTCACCTGGTGACTCGGGGCCCCCTTGGGAAAGCATTTTCCTCTCTGGTGTGAAAACTCTTCCAGAGATGTGTTGGTAATAATACTGGGATGCTGATCCACTGTGTCCCAGCCAACATTTTTTGCTTATTAAAGCTTTTCCTAACATGCCTTTGACTCTGACTGATTAAAGTTTATATTTCGCTTGCTGCTGTGGGGGGGTTGTGAGTGTTTCACACCTGCTGTCCTGGTGCCCCTGTCCCCTCCCTGCAGATGTGGCAGCTCAGATTGCAGTGATTTTGGGCCGACTCCGTGGCCTCCTGGCTGACAGCAGTGAGGAGAATGAAGCAGCTCCTTCGAATTCCCCAGTGCAAGTGGCCATCCCTGCCCCCAGGCTGGCACCCTGCCACCAGAGCGTGAGTGCCACCTGCCCTGGGCTGGGCCACAGTGGGGCTGGGCGGGGAAAAACGCAGCTGGATGGAAGGTGTGAAAGGCTGCTTTGTCTGCCAGAGCAGGAAATGCACTTCTGCTCTTGTCTCTCTCATCCTGCCCTGCACAGGCTATTCCTGTGTTTTAACCGCCTGGGTGATGGGATCTGGAGATATTTTTACCAGAGCAGTCCTGTGATGAGCAAGGCTTTCCCCAACAGCCTTGTCAAGGGTTTTTTTTTTAATGTGTTGGGGTCATTCCTGGGCTGTTGTGGGTGTAATTTTCCATCCTTCGTGGCAGTGGATCTGTACAAGTTATAGTGAATATCCTTAGCCAATGTGTCTCATGTTTTAATGTCAGGAAATGTAATAAATACAAAGCAGAAAACTAGGTTTGGGTATCCAGCCTGACAAGCAGGAATTAGCAGTGTGGCTTTTATTCCAGGTTTATTCCTGGTGTTTTTCATTTCAGGTTGTTGATCTTCTGCTGACATCATTCTGCCAAACCCTCCTGGCTGCTTCCTCTTTTAACCCTCCTGACAGGTAAGATGTGAGTCAGAGAGCAGGAGAACCAAAACTGGGGTGATAACCAGAATTCCAGCACGTGTGCAGGTCTGGGGAGGGGCTTTGGGTGTTCACACCCACTGTGCCAGGCTGGCAGCTGCAGGCTGCTTCACCAGGAGTGTCTGCACTCCAAAAACAAATGCACTCTGAGGTACCTGAGTATATAAAACACGTTTCTCCTCTGTTGCTACAGATGCCTCCAGCAAAGTGGCCTCTGGCTCTGCTTTGTGCTCTGTGAGAGGGGTTAAACACCCCCCTCAAACAGTGCCCGGGTGTTTCAGCCCAGGGGTGGGGGTTGGCAGTGAAGCCAACCCCTTTTGTCCTGGAATTCCTTCCCCTGGCAAGGACTGAGGCTGGGAGCAGGAGAGGCAGCCCCTGGAAGCTCCTCCTTGATGTAGCAGAGCCTGTAAACATCATGGGCAGTGTGTCAGTGGAAAAAATCACTTTGTTGGGCAACAAGGCCGTGCTGAGGAGCTGGCAGGGCTCCCAAGGGCAGCGTGCCTTGGCAGCCAGGGCATCCTTCCCTCTCGTGCAGTGCTCTGCCCTGGAGCAGATGAATCACTGCTAAAAACCTCGTTGAAAAGTCACTGTGATGAACAGGACTCCCAGGAAATGGTGTCTAAACACAGCTCCCACCTGATCTCCTCTGAGGATGGGTTTTTCTGCTGTCTGGGTGGGAAAATCCCTCCCTGCCCCTGCCTTGCAGCAGGTCCTTGTCATAGCAATTCCTTCTTGCTTTGTTTTTTAATCCCATTTATTGCTCTGCCTCTGTTTACCCTGTGCTCTGACTGTGCCCCAGGCAGATCCTCCTGTCCTTGCTGTCACCTCAGGGACCACTTTGTCCTTCTGAGATGCCAACGAGTACTTGAGATGCCATCCGTTGTGTGAGGCAGGGCTCTGGTGGGGGGCAGGTCTGCAGGGCTTCTCTGCTCAGGAGCCTCCAAAGTGCCCCTTCCTTTGAGCCTGCGAATGGAATGATAATTGTGCTGTGTTTACAGGCAAGCACGGGTCAGCTCCAGGGTGTTCAGGCATTTTTAATTACCTATTCCTGTGCTGGGGATGAATTTAATGAGCCTGTGGTTTCACCTTCTGCAGGCAGGGCCCGTGCCTGTCCTCGGTGGTGAGGATGATGTGTGGACTCAGGAATCTCCTGCCTGCACTCCTGGGCAGGCTCTGCCAGCTTCTTTATCACCAGGTCAGTTTTCCGGCCGGGAATCCCGTGGTGCTGAAGGCCATCCTACTCCATTTCCTGACCTGGGGGGCACAGACCTGCCTGGGCTGCACTGTGGAGGGACTTCACTGCCCTCCAGGCTTCCAAAAAAAAACCACCCTGTTTTGGTCAAAGAGTATGAAGTGGCCCTCAGGAAGGCGAGGAGAATTTTTCCCTACAGAAATACAGCTCGTGGAAGGTTGATGCATTCTGAGACGTTTTAACAGAAGCTAAAATAGGCAAGTTGATGAAAGAGACAAAAGAAAAATGGTAGAATGCTTCTTTCCTAAGGTTCCATGTTGAATACTTCAGTTGTAAAAATTTAAAACTAAAATTCAGATACTCCTGTCTGGGCTGCAGCAGTGCACGGTTTTGTTATTAAAGAATTCTTTGGTTTATTTCCTCTACCCTGTGATATTGCACGGGTGAAAATAACAGGCTGATAGACTAAATTATCTGTCAGGAAAGCTAAAAAGCCTCGAGAATCCCAAAATCTGAATTTACAGTGAGTTATTTCAGGTTGCTGTATTACAGAAAGCTCCAGTTCTGCTGTGGGTTTTCTCCCATCTGCTCGATTGTTGTTGCACTACCGGTGAGCAGAAACAATCTTCTGCTGCTTCACTAAGTCTGAGTTTTTTTCCCTGGAAATGGTTGTTTTGGTACAAAATGCTACAGTAATTCAAGTGAAGTATTACAGTATCAAAAATGAAATATTAAGATGTTATAATGAGACAAAATGTAAGAATATTACAAATGAAATGTTACAAAGTGACAAAAGTTTATCTTCTTTTTACTTATTTTACCTTCCAGGGTCCTTCCCTCAGTGCTGCTCATATTTTAGGACTGGCAGCTTTTGTGATCCACTTGAGTGAATGCAGAGCTTTAATTCCTGGAGTGGAAGCCAATTTTGGGGTTTCTCAGGCTGTTCCTGGAAAGGCCCTTTCTGTTTCAGAGTACTGGAGCTCCCTGCTTGTGTGCAGGACAGAAGAGTCCTTTGCCTTCTGCTTGAGGTGAGATGGGGCATCCACCCCCTCCCTGCTCCCCCGGGTTTTTGGGATGCTGGAAAGGCTCCCGTGGAGGATTTCCAGAGCTTGTGGAGGTGGTTGAACCAACCAGACAATGGAGTTCTTTCCTTCTCTCTCTCAGGTTTTGCACTGCAGCAGCTGCTTATCTGATGTGCAAGTTTTCATCCTGTTCTCACGAAGATTTTCATGCCTTGGTTCCTCCTGGCCTGATTAAAAAGGTAAAAGGGGAAAAACTTTTGCTCTAACTTATGAGAAAGTTTTGCTATAACTTATGAGAGGTTTTTTTTTGCTATAACTTACGAGGAAGTTCAGTCTCAGCCCAACTCCCTGCTGCAGGTCCCTGTGCAAATATCACTTCAGACCAAGAAAACAAAGCAGAAACACCTCTGTGTGCCCTCCCCTCTCAGCTGTTGGTGTTTGTTTGGCAGTTCCACAGGAGCAGAGGAGGCTCTGGGCCTGCCACCTGCAGATGTGGTGTTTTCATTCCAGCTGCAGTACCTCGTGCCACGGCTCAGCTTGGAAGCTCGGGGAGTCCTGTGTGAGGAGGCCAAAGCTGCCCTGAGCTGGAGTTCCCTGTCCTGCCGCTCTCTGAATTACAGGAAAGCCAGCCTGTGTTTGTGGAAGCAAGCACGCTTCCAAGAGCTCTTGAAGGAAAAGGAGTTCCAGGTATAAATCTTTTCCATCACCCAAATCCACCCTCTAATTCTCACTTTTTTTAGATCTGCCCTTTGCAATTTCCTTATTGGTGATCAAAAGATTCGTGTAAGAACTTAATGCCTGAAAGAAATGAATGAAAGTAAGAACTAAATACCTGGAAAGTTGTCTGACAGCTGAGTCGTGGGCTGGGATGGGTGCTCGGTGTTATTTGATGGGGATGATAAGGTAGAAAGAGAAAAACAGAGGTAAAACTTTTGTGTCCTACTTCTTGCAAAAACAGGAAGCTTGGCAAGCTACAGAAGCTCAGGAACTGCAGAGCAAAGGCCTGTCCATCACCCTGGCTCCCTGCCGTGCTCTCTCTGAAGTGAAGGAGAGGCAAATAACTGGAAATCCTTGCTTTTCTGGTGCTTTGTCTAAATGCCAACGTTCCCCTGAGCCACCTTGGGTTGCCTGGCTCAGCCTCACTCAAACCATCTCAGCTTTTCCCTTTGTGCCACCTTTGCAAAGTCTCTGCTTTGACAGACTCTCTCTTTTTGTTTAACCTACTTCCTCTAAAACCAGTTTGTCTTTGTGCAGAGGAGTTTGTGGTGTTCCTGGAATGACTCCTTGTGCTTGGCTGGCTCAGTGTCCAGGGCTGGAACACCCCTGTGTTATGAACTCCCTCTGATGCTCACACAGCCTGTCTGACTGAGGGGCTTTGCTCATTTTTCCTTTCTTTCTGAAAACACACGTTCATCCTGGTGTCTGGAGGTGATGAGTGTGTTTGGAAATGTCAAAGGGGTGGGTATGTGTGACAGGCTTTATGGGATTTCCATGACTTTTTGAAGGCCAGTGGGGTTTTAGCTTGAATTTTTTAATAAGAGAAACAGCACAGGAACTTCCTCGGGTCGATGTCTCTTGTTTTGTGTCTCTTAATCCACGTGGATTTGTGTCTGGAGATGAAGTGGAGGTGGGTTTTATGCTGGGCAGGAGGTGGCTGCTCTGCACGAGTTATTTCCCTTGCTGTTCTTCCCTGCTCCTCATCCTTGCTTTTCCCAGCTGTCTTTCAGAGAGTGGCTGCTGATGGAGCTGGAAGTGTGCCCTGAAAAGGACATTCTCTCTGCTTCAGAGAGGTAAGGGCCAAGGGGCCCTGTGGGAAAGGGAATAGTCCCAGAGTCTCCCATCAAAATTAGGGAAAAGCACTGAAGAATCAGAAAGTGAATAAACAGTTACTGCAGGATACAAATGCCTGTTGCCTGCTGTGGTTTGTCCTGAGTTCAGGCACTGCTGGGATGAGGTGTGAGTGTGTTTTTTGAGAAAGGCCAGGTTGGACAGGGCTTGGAGCAACCTGGTCTGGGTGGAAGGTATTCCTGCCCATGGCAGGGGGTGGAAGTGGATGGGCTTTAAGGTCCTTTCCCACCCAAACCATCCCATAGTTCTCTGAGGCTCACCCTGCATGTGCAGCCCTTCCAAATGATTTGTCACAAACCCTCCCTGTTTCTGGAAGCCAGAGCTGGGTGGGGTCTGCTGGAGGACTCCTCATGTCTGTACTTGGTGCTTTTATCTGAGCCCACATCACTCCTCACTCTTGATGTGTGAGCTTCCTCCTACATCAAGGGAAGGGCACCATTCCAACAGATTTCCCATCTCCTCCTTGTCCATGCTGCAGACAGGATTTCCACTCCTGGGCCATCTACCAACGGTACCTTCCTGCACCTTCTGCTGCTGGTGGCTGTGATGGAGACCTGGAGAAGGCGTGTGGAGTCATCATCAATGCCATCCTGGATTCCTCACACAGGTATTCTGTGCCGGGACTTCCCTTTCTTGGACTTGCTCATCTTGAAGGTCTCTTCCAAGCTAGTGATTCTGTGATTCTGGTGGTGGCCCTGGGGCTGTGCACTGGGAGCTTGTCCCTTCCGTGGGGCTGGGGAAGCCCTTCCCTCTTGGTGTGGCTGGAAGTGGGAGCTGGGAGGTGGCCCAGTGTGATTCACCAGTCTGTGCATAAACACTTTGCTTTAGGAGGCAGAGGTCTGGGGCTGCCTGTCTTCTTTAAGCTGCCTTTGTACTCAGATTTGTGTGGCCAGACAAGCACCAGTGCCCCGGGGGAGTGGCTGGAGCTGGGAAATGAGGAGGGAGGTTAGGGGAGAGCTGCTGTCTCAGCTACAGCTTATTGAAGGCACAGTGTTCGAGCTCTGTGTGCACCTGAAGCATCTGACTGTGTTTGAACTGTGCTTTCCCCTGGGCTAGCAGGGGGACTTAGCCTGTGTGTCCCCTCCTTTCAGGCTGGAGCTGGGTGGCTGTGGCCAGTCGAAGACATCAGTGAGCCCCGAGATTCTCTGCAGGCTGCAGGTGATTTCAGACTGTGAGGTGTTACCTGCATGTTCACTCCTGGAACTTGAGCAAACCCTTCCCTCATTGCTCGCTGCTGGCGAGGCTCCCTTTGGCCCTCACGTGTCAGCAGGGCTGTGGGGGCTGAGAGAGGACTTCTTGTTGATCTCTGGTTGCTCCAGAGAAGCAGCGAGGGTTTGAGAGCAGGCTGGTGTGTGGCCCTCACTGGTTTCCCCACCACCCTGTTCAGGAGCTGGTGCTGGAGCTGAGGTGCAGGCCCAAGCTCCTTCCTGGCTGCTCGGGTGCACAGAAACATTTCCTGCTCGAGCTTCTCCAGGGGAGACTGAGAGCCAGCCAGCAGGGATCTGCTCTGGGAGAGCAGCTCTGGAGGCAGCAGGAGCTGCTGCTGCACAGGAGGTGAGTGCAGCCCTGAGCAGCTGGGAATGCCCCCAGCAACACTGCTGCTGCTCAGGGCAGGCTGCTGTGTGCAGTGTCCTCCCCTCTGATTGCAGAGCCAGTGACAGTGACACTGTGTGCCATGGGGACAGCTGTGCAAGGGACCCCCATTCCCTGGCACCCACTGGAGTTAGCTCCTGCCAGGCTGGATGTCACACACCTTCATGGGGAGGCTGATTCTCTCTCCCTGAAAATAACCTCAATTTTTCATTCCTCCCTGCCCAAGGATTCTGGTTGGGCTCCCTGCATCCACCCTGGTCACCCCGTGCTGGAAAGGGAACAAAACAGTGCTGGACTGTGACAACTTCTTCTGTTTTGTGAACTCGGAGCTGGTAAGGCGTCGTGAGCCAAATGGTGATTGCTCACTGGTAAATGCTCTAGATAAAGACCTCAAATTTGAATTTAGGGAAGGAGGTTGCATCCAAACTACCCAGAAAAGCTGTGGCTGCCCCATCCCTGGAAGTGTTCAAGGCCAGGTTGGAGCAACCTGTTCCATGGAACGTGTTCCTGACCCTGGTCCCTTCCAACCCAAATCATTCCATGATTCTGTGACGTTTGGGTCCATTCATTTGGAATTGTGGTGGCATTTGAGCAAATCCTTGTGAGTCACTTTGTTTGGTGAAGTTACAGACAAACCTCCAGCATTTCTGTGGAGGCCTGGAAGGGGCTGAGCATGAGCCCTTCTCCAATCCCTCTGTCAGGTCCTTGAACTGTTTTGCTGTAGGGTGAGATCCTCCTCATCCTCCTGAGAAACACCCAGGGACACCCCTGCAGCTTTCTGGGAGAAGCCATTTGACTTGCAGGTCGCTCAGGACACTGCTTTGTGCTCTGTGGAGAGCTGATTTCTATTTATTCACCCTGACTGGCCTTTCCAGGCCCTTCTGCACTGTCATACTGGGCACAGGCAGGAAGCTCTGTTCACCCCAAGGCTGGTGATGCACCTGCTGCTGCCGTGGACTCGTGGTGGGCAGGGCTGCAGGGGCTCTGCAGCTCTGGTCTGTGGGAGTGCTTTACATAAAAACCACAGGTCCTGAGCTGGTGTTGAGGATTCACAGGGTGGTTCTGTGCTGTCCCTGTTGTGCCAGACACCCTAAATGCTCCAAGGAAATCATGTTCCAAAGGGAAGGAGTGATTGATTTTGTGTCCCTCTCTGTGTCTCCCTGCAGAAGAACGTCTGTTCCAGAGGGTATGCACTGCCCCACGACATCACAGCTCACTTCTTCAGGGTAATGCTGCTTTTGTCTCTGCCTCACTGCCCCTGCGCAGAGCTTTCCTCCTGACACACGAGGCGTCCCCTCTGTACCCTCCTTTTGAGCCCTCTTGATGTAATTCTGAGAGGAGCAGTAACCAGGAAAATGAGGGGGTGGAGGTGAATTTTAATACAATGCAGCAAAGCTGGTGGGGGAAGGAGCTGCTGGTGCACATTTCTTTTGCTGAGCTGTGCTGACCCCTACAGTTACCTCTGATTAATTTACACACTCTCAGCAGCAGAGATGGGTGTGTGGAGCCTTCCTGTCATTTGTCCTCTTGCAGGGGCTGCTTAGTGCCAGCCTGGACTGTGAGGATGCAGCAGAAGGGGTCAACGAGGCTCTGACAGCGTGCCAAACCCAGTGCCCCGTGGTGCTCCTCTCTGCAGCGGTGACTGATCTCATTTTTGGGTCTCTGGTTTGGGGAGAAACCCAGCACCGGTTCAGAGAGCTTGTGTTAAACACTATCCAAGTGTGTAACGTTCAGCAGAAACTCTTAAAGCCGTGGGGAATTTGCAGGGTGTTTGTTTTTGAGCCCTTGGTGTCACTGATCCCAGCTCTGGGCTCCTTGGGGTGTTGTCACAGGGGCTGTGTCAGAGAGGGGAGCTGGGAGCCTTGTCCTGGTCTCTGGTGCACTGTGTGGGCTGGTTGTTACATCACAAGCAACCAAAATGCCCCAAAATCCCAGGTTTTTTTCCTCTCTCCTGTGGGTAACTCCTCGTGTGCAGTTTGACACACTTTTACACGGTGTGTTGGTGCATGTCCTGAGCATGGCCATCACCTTTGTGGAACAGTTCCTTCCTTCTGACTGGTCCTGCCAGAGGAGTCCCAGGGCACCATGGTGTGAGCACGGTCACAGCTGACCCTCTGCATTTCCAGGACAACGAAATTTCTCCCATTTCTGATCTATGCATGTACAACTTGGGCTTTTTCACTAAGGAAAGGGGAAAAATCCCCATTCTCTGAGTACCTGGCTGTACCTGGCTGCAACCAACCACTGAGCCCCACTAATGCTGCTGGTTCCCATCTTTGTCACCCAGCTTTGGTGGCCCAGGCTGGAGCCAGTACTTTGCTCTCAGTGGAAGAGACTCTTCGAGGCTCCACTTGCAGAAGAACTGGACAGACTGAGGGGCTGGCATGGCTCAAGCACCAGGTGTGTGTGAGGGATGGAGTGGGGAGCTGCTCTCCTGGAGGATGGGATGCTCACGTGGGCTGGGGCTTGCAGGACAGCCCTAGGCAGGCTCCTCTGTAGGGCTCAAACTCAAAATGGGTCGTTACAATTCTTTAGTCTGGCCCTGTGTGCAATGTGGGTTGGAGTGCTTCCCCCTAAGGAAAAGGGAATCTCTGCAGAGCAGGCTGGAAGGCAGAGTCCTGCTTAGGCAAAGCCTTAGCATGGGGTGGAGTCATTCTTGGGAGCTCCTGCTCCCTGGATTTGGGGAATCTGGGCTCCTGAAGCTGCTCACTGGCTGCTTGCTTCCTTCTTTACCCCTCCTAACACTGTCTGCCAGTGCCCTGCAGCTTTTCTTCAAAAGCTGGGAATTTATGTAAGGATCTCCTTGCAGGTTATGGCAGGTGATGATCACATGCTTCTTTAGTGTAGAGTTACTGCCTGTCCAACTGCTGATAAAAGAGATTTGGGAATGCTTCTGTCTGCTTTGGCTTTTTTACAGCTGTCTCCATGTAGCATCTAGCTACAGGGAAAACAAAATGGAGAGAATGATTTATTTTTTTTTTGTCCCAGTCACAAACTTGCACCTTTGCCCAAGTGCCACATTTCCTCCTCATTCACAGCAGTACTTTTCCCCGTTTTTTATGTCCACACCCATGACATATTTGTTCTGTTTCCCAGGTTCCTTTGCTCAGGAGGAGTTTTGCCTCTCTCTGACCCCCCCTGGCTCTTGGCTGCCTTCCTCCACGGTGCCATCCTGCAGCAATCACCACGAGCCCGAGGGAGAGAGGCCCTGGATAGGCTGGGGACTGGCTCAGAGCAGGCAAGGCTGGGTGCATTTTGTCTTCCCTACACCTGCAAACCAGAAACAGGAGGTGTTTGGCTGAGAGAAGCTGTCCTGAGATAGTGCTGCATCCCTGGTAATCCCTGTTGGGAAATCTTGCTGCTGGATAGTTGATAAAAGGTGGCTGGAAATTGCCAGTTGCTAAATTCTTATCCTAAAGGCAAAGTTGTTCCAAGCTTAAACTTTTACCTCAGACTGTGGCTCCTGTGAAGTCTGGGAGGGCAATTCAACAGCTGCTTTGAAAGCTGAAGCTGGAGAGAGCCCTGCGGAGATGGGGAGCTCGATCCGTGGCATGCCAGGATTCCCTCTCCTTCCAACAACAGCAAAAAAAAAATTCCTTGTGGATTTTAGCTCGGGCAACTTGGCTGGAAAGTTAAGGAGACACAGGAAGTTTGTGAGACAGCAGTGCAGGCATCTTAAAGGCTCTGGGAAGTTGTGCTGGGATTCCCAGAGACAGATTTCCTGAGGGTTTTCCCAGGTCTGGTCCAGGAAGTGGCTGTGCCTGTCACCTCAGTGCAAGGGGAATTCTCTGGAGGGCTCTGCTGAGGAGGAAGCTGTGCTGCTGCCTGGCAGCTCTGGCTGTTGATTTTCCAGGGAAGAGCCAGGGTCAGAGCTCAGCACGGGAGTGCCCCTGTGCCAGAGGCTCACAGGTGACAGAGCTGAAGCAGAACCTGGGCCTCGTGTTTGCTCTGGAGGTTTTGTTGCTCCGGGCAGCAGCTCCTCTTCCCAGGGCATTGACTCCTCCACTGTTTGTACTGCTCTGGAGCCAGAAGGTGCCAGGCAGAAATTGGTGGCACTGAGCACACCTGGCACAGGGGCAATAACTGCAGCTTTCACCTCCAAACCCCTGCAGGGTGCCAGGGGCAGTGAGACCCGTGGGAGGGCTGAGGGTCCCAGCAGGTGAGACCCTCTGCAGTTCAGCCAGGTCCAGTCTGGGAAGGTACCTGGTGGAATGTTTGTACTCCCTGACTGGAAAGGCCAAGTTCCAAGTCCCCTCTACAGGCACAACTAACAGGCAGCTTCTTTTCCTTGCAGCTCCTTGTTGCTCTGCTCTTCTTCTCACTCCTGGATCTCATCTCAGCCAGAATAGCACCAAAGGTGAGTTCAGCCCCGAGGGGATTCTCACTGGATGTGTCTGATCAGCTTGGTTTGCTGCCCGAAAAATGCTTTGTAGCAGCACTGGGAAGGCTGGGAGCTTGTTCTGCCAGGAGGAAGGGATCAGCAACACCCCAGACAAGCCTGCTGAAAGCCCTTCTGTTCCCATCAGATTAAACCTGTGTTTTCCTCTCACTGACGTTATCTGCCCTTTCACTACTTTTATTTCTCCTCCTGGATGATTTACTATTCTCAGTTTCCTGTTCAGACTTTGCACCTCCCAGGTAGTGCAGGAACCTCGTATCTCACTCAGCTTTTGTGTAGCATCTCACATCTGTCAGAGGATGTTTTTCCTCAGGCTGGAATGTGGCATTTCATGGGAGAAGGGCTGCCAAGGAAGGAGGAACATTAGTTTCCAAATGGTTTAATGCTATTTAGTGGAGGAGCAAAGATGACAGGCTGCTTCCAGCAGCTGCCTGCCCAGAGCATCCTGCTGCCTGTGAAGGCTTGTTTCTGTCCCTTTGCTGTCACCTCAGCTTTGAAGTGCAGCCTTTTGGGGCGTCACCTCACAGATGGGATCAGGGAGCAGATTCAAGGCAAAAATAACCATTTGGTCTCAGTCTGCCCGTGGGAGAGTCTGGAGGAAGAGCCAGGGAAGAGAGAAACATCTTGAGCAGACAGAGCTGGGAGGTGAATCCATGTAAATTGAGAAATGAAAAAAGAAACCCCACAATAATCCCAAAACATGCTGTCACTAGAAAGGTTAGAGGGGACAAAAGCTGCTCCAGTGGGATGGGTGCAGGACATGCAGTGCTCTGTTGATTAATCCAGGTTGGATGGGGCTTGGAGCAACCTGATCTAGTGGAAATTGTCCCTGCCCATGACAGAGGGGTGGAACTGGGCGATCTTTAAGGTCCCTTCCAACCCAAACCATTCCACGATGCAGCTTTCCCCTCTCAGCTGAGCCCTGTGGTGGCCTGGTTTGGTGAGGAAGACACTGCCTTGCTCTGGTGCCCAATTCCCTGGAGGAATCCAGGCTGCCAGGTGAAGGGAAAGACTTGGGCTGAATTCCTAAGGTCCTTCAGCAGAGCACCTCATGTGCAGTCTCTTGTGGGGGTTCCTTTCTGCTTTGATGCAACCACAGCCCAAGAGAAACGAGACCTCTCCTTTCTGCTACCCAGGAAGGGGTGGATTTTCAGACGTCTCTGGAATGGTCCCTGGAGATCCTGCAGTGCCTGGAAAAGAGGGGCTCATCCTGGCCACTTCTCTTCCATTCAGCAGAGACAGGTGAGTCCTGTCCCCAAGGGGTGGAAGGATGGGTGACCCATCCCTTGGGCTGGACTGTCCCCGTGAGAAGGGACTGCTGGGCCTTTGGAAGCAGCACAAAAACCACTTGTGTGAAAGCTGAGAACATCCTGCTTCTACCCCAGAGAGTGGCAGACCCAGCTGATGATCAGGAATGACTGAACTCACTTTTGTTCCTGCTGCTAGAAAAAGCCTGAGGGCACAACTAGTGTCTCTTGCTGGTCACCACCCCCAAGCATCCCTATTTATTGTGGGCTGGAAGGAAACTGTGCAGCCCCTGTGCTGCTGCAGGAGTGTGAAAGGTGAGGTGAGGCCCTCTGCAGGTGCTCAGTGCTCCCCCTCTGTCCCTGCAGAGCCTGGGAGGTGCCGTGTCCTGCACAGGGCGGCCTCGGACGGCCACACCCGGCTCCTGCCCCTGGCATTCTACAGGTAAGGCCCTGCTGGGCTGGCAGGAGGAGTGAGGGGGATGGAGGTAATGGTTGGCACCCACAGCAGCTGCCATGGGGGTAACAGCACTGCTGAGCTGTGGCTGAGCACACTTTCCTCCCACCTGAGCTGTGCAGGAGAGAACAGCCCAGCAGGGCACCGTGCTGTCCAAGGAGCCCTGTACCTTTTGCCCAAGAGCTCTGCTGGAAGTGTCCCTTCAGCCCGGTGCTCCAAACACAAGGGTTTGGAGCCACCTTTGCTTCTTGGGGTAGCCCTGCACACAGTGGGGCTCACATCAGACAGGGCAGAGCAGCAGCTGTGTTTGCCCTGTGCCTGTGTGTGTCCCATGGACCCGGCGCTCACAGAGCCCCTGTGTGACCCCCCCCAGCCTCAGCCCCTGCTTCCAGCGGGAGCTGCTCCAGAGGGAGCCCACCTTCCTCAGCGTGGCACTCCAGATGTACATCCAGCTGCTCCAGCTCTTTGTGGAAGGGGAAGTCCTGCCACAGTCTGATCAAGGCCCCTCAGAGCATGTAAGCAAAGCTTGAACTCTTTTTTTTTCTCCTGTCATAGACTCCCGGGATGATTTGGGTTGGAAATGACCTTAAAGCTCATCCAGTTCCACCCCCTGCCATGGGCAGGGACACCTTCCACTGTCCCAGGTTGCTCCAAGCCCTGCCCAACCTGGCCTTGGCCACTGCCAGGGATCCAGGGGCAGCCACAGCTTCTCTGGGCACCCTGTGGCCTCCCCATCCCCACAGGGAAAAATTTCTTCCTATTATCCAGTCTAAATCTACCCCTTTTCAGCTTAAAACCTCTTGTAACTGATCCTATTCTTTGGCTCCTCCCCTGCAGCAGCACTTGCAGCACCCCTCTTGTTCCCACCTTCCCGGGCAGAGCAGAGGGAGCTCGTGCAGGTTCCTCATCCCCTGGGGCAGAGAGGAGCTGCCAGGGCTGCTCCCAAACCCCAAACACCCCCTGCCCTCGGGGCTGTGACAGTCTCGGGTGTGGGGTTGTGGCTCCTTCTCCTCTTCTGAAGCAGAGACTGTGACTGTGACGTTTTGCCTCCATGGCCATGTCTCTGCCGTGTCGTGCAGGATCCCTTGGAGCTGATCTCTGCAGCCCGGTGCTTCCTGCTGGGAGCCATCCCACACTGCCCTGCCCAGAGCTTTGGGGGCACACAGCTGGTAGGTGCAGGTGTTCTCCCTTTTCCCCCAGGGTGTGAGCTGGGAGTGCTGCTGCGGCTGCCTCGGGCACTGATCCGTGCTTGTGCCGAGCTTGGTGCTTCCCTGACACACCTGGGGATGCTCCGTGCGTCTCCCAGCTCACCTGGGAGCAGGGGGACACCTGGTGCTCAGCCGGGGCCATGGCCACATCCTCCAGCGTTCCCAGCACATCGAACCCTGCCCTCCTGTGGTCACTCCTGCCCGCTCTGCGGGAATTGTCAGGCACAGCCAAGTACAGGAGTGGAAGTTTCCCTCTCCTCTGCCCCTCCTGTGCTTGGCTGAGAGGCAGCAAAATGCCCGGCTGCTGCTGGAACTGACTCTGAGGAAGCACGAGCAGATCTAAACTGGCTCCCTGTGCTCTCCTCAGCTCCTGAGCACCTGTGAGAAACTCGACCCGGAGCTGGGAGCCACCCTCCTGCACTTCTCGCGGCCTGCTGTGGGCATAGAGCTGGAGGAAGACCTGGAACTGTTCTGAGGAATGGACTCAGTCCAACACCTCCATTACACCTAACACAAGGAGCCACCTTTCTCACCTGGGCCATTTTTTTTCAAATTACTTTGTAAATAATTTATTACAAGCATAACCATGAAGCTCTCGTTACAGTAAAAAGTAGGTTACAAACTTTCAGTTTAGACTTGCTTTGGGAATCATAATTATGTTGGGTTTTTTTTCTTTTTTTTTTTTTTTTTTTTTCTCCAAAACAAAATGTCTCCTTAAAGTTGTCCCACTGTCCTCTGTCCCCCTCAAGTCCCCGAGGGCACCTCTGTGCAGGCAGGGAACAGTTGTGACCAACTTGGTTTCTACAAGGTGTGCGTGGGGCTGGGGACACGAAGGGGCGCTGCCAACATCCCCTCCCCTGGGATTAGACACTCTTAGTACAACACTGCTGAATCAGACGTGAGCATGGAAATCACTGCATGGAGAACAAGCCTTTTCTGAGCAAGCTGAAGCTAATTCCACGGAGTTCTTTGGGAGACTAAAACGTAGATTAAAAATCTCCACGGCCGTACGGCTTCTACGGGGCTGGGCTGGGCTGGGCAGGCGTCCCCGTCCCCTCAGGTGGGCTCGGGCTGTGCAGTCACTTCTGGCTTCACTGCCTGGCCTTCCGTAGTTCCTGCAGCAGTGAGGAGGAGGATGGGCTCTGGCTCCAGTGGCTTGGCTTTGTCCTGAGTCTGGGTCAGAGGGTGCACCATGGACATGTGCACGTTGAGGTTGTGGGCCTTCTCGAAGCGCTTCCCGCACTGGTCGCAGGCGAACTCCAGCTCGGCCTCGGCTTTGTGTTTGGTCATGTGGTACTTGAGGGAGGCGCGCTGGCGGCACTGGAACCCACAGATCTCACACCTGGGAAAGAGGCAAAGGGGGCTCAGCACCAGCCTGGTGCTGCCCTGCTCGGCCAGGGAGGGCACTGGGGCCGGGGCAGGTATTGGGGATGGATATTTCATTAAATCACAGAATCCTGGAGTGGTCTGGGACCTTAAAGTGCATCCCATCCCACCCTCTGCCCTGGGCAGGGACACCTTCCACTGTCCCAGGCTGCTCCAAGCCCCGTCCAGCTTGGCCTTTAACAGTTCCAGGGATGGGGAGTCCACAACCTGTGCCAGGGCCTGCCCATCCTCACAGGAAAGAGTATCTGTCCAATATCCCATCTATCTTCCCCAAGGGGGAAGCCATTCCCCCTTGTCCTGTTACTCCAGGACCTTGTCCCCAGTCCCTCTCCAGTTCTCCTGGAGCCCCTTTAGGCCCTGGAAGGGGCTCTGAGGTCTCCCTGGAATCTTCTCCAGGCTGAACACCCCCAGCACTCTCAGCCTTTCCTCATAGCAGAGGTGTTCCATGACCCTCTCCCCATTCATTCCATCTAAAGTGACCCAGCCAGGATGCTGCCAGCTCCAGGCAGGGTTTGTATCCCAGAATTACAGTGCCAGGGCCGGTGACTGATCCCTTTGATCCCTGCTGGAATCACTTACTGCAGGGGCTTCGCTCCCGAGTGCCGCATCTGATGGACCGAGAGGTGTTTGCGTTGCTTGAAGGTCTGCCCACACTCATCACAGATATAATTCCGTACCTCTGCATGGGAAACAGGAGAATCCTGGATTCTGCCGAGTTCCTGGAATGTGCCCTGCACACGCAGCTGCCCATGCTCCCTGCAGGACTCTGAACCCCTCCCCTGCCCCGATGGCTTGTTCCAACTTCACAGGCACACAGGGAGTCCCTCCCAGAGCCCCAGCACCTCCAAAGGCGGTGCCACGAGGCGCTGGGTGGGTGTCACCTGTCCCCTGCTGGGACACACCTGTGTGGATGAGCTTGACGTGCCGCTGCAGGTACCGGTCGATCATGAACACCTTGTTGCAGCCAGGGTGAGGGCAGGGCCTCTCCCGCACCTCTTCATGGTGCTCTTTGATGTGTTTCTGCAAAGGAAGGACAGAGCTGCTGACAGGGAACAAATGGGATCCCCAAACACCAAGACCAGCATGTGAAAAACCAGGATTTGCATCCCAATCTACCCCTGGCAGCGGGGGATTTAGCTGGATACAGCAGAGCCAGAGCAGATGGGAAAGGGCCAGGACTCCCAGCAGGCTGCTGCTATTGCCTGCTGCAGAGCAGGGTGGGGAATTAAACCCATTGGGGATCCTCTGCTCACATGGAAGTGGCTCCAGAGGACTGGGAGCCACCAGTGTGGGACAGGAGCAGAGCCCGAGCTCACCTTCATGCCATCGGCCCCTCTGTAGACAGCGGTGCAGCCCTGGTAAGGACACTTGTAGATGGTGGGCAGCTCCTCCCTGCAAGCAGAGGTGTGTGAGGTGTTGTGGGTGTGAGGCTGCAGCCCAGCCCAGCCCTGCCAGACCCTCTTTACCGTTCACATTTGATTTTTTTTTTCCAGCCTGGCTTAGGCCCCGGCTTCTTCCTTATTTTGGGCTCTTCCGCCTTCTTTGCTTCTTTACTGTCGCTTTTCTTGCCAGAAACCCTTCAAGAGAGAACCAGGACAGTGGTTTAAGACTTGATCTTGGTTTTAGAGCCACCCAGGTGTCCCCAGTTGTTACACCTGACTGACCTGGCAGAGCAGGAGCACACACAGCCCCAGGTGCATGAGCCAGGCTGTGGCTGTGCCAGGCTGGGGATGAGTTTAACCCAATGGGGAGCCTGGGGGCAACTCTGTGACCCCCAGGCATAAGGAAAGACATGCTGGCCCCACAGGGGTGGGCACCAGCCCCCCACCCACCCTGAGAGCCCCTTACTTCTTCTCGGGGTAAGGCTCGAAGGAGTCATCTGAAGATTGCACATTTCTCTTCTCGCTTTCATCATCACTCAAGAAGTCCCTGAGAGAGAGAGAAGTCGCCCTTTACCAAGGTGCCCTCGGGCTGACCCTTGGCACCAGCAGTTCCCCATTCCCAGCACATCCATCTCCCCCAGGGCACAGCACGGTGGCCGCTCCACGTGTTCTCCTCCCCGTCCTCTCCCCAAGCAAACACAGCCCAGCAAAGACCCAAATCAGGTCCTTTCAGGGCCAAATCTCTGCAAGAATAATCAAACCACTGTCAGGAGAACAAAAAAACGGCTGTTACTGAAAGGATCTATTCACGGGTGAGGGATGTGGCTGCTGCTTCCTCTACTGGGAAAAGGAATTTTGTGGAGCAAGAATGTCACATAATTGTCTGGCGCAGGTTAATGAAGCTGCAGGTCAGCCTGTATTCCCTCCAATGTAGCAGCCACTTTTGGATTTTTCTTTTTCCTCCTGTTAGGCCTTAAGCCATACAAGAAGCAATTAATTCCTGCAGACAGGAAATAGGCTATAAATTGTTGCGGCCCTTTTAATGTGACAGCTGACAGGCTCAGCTGGCACTGCAGTCACCCTGCACTTGGCCCTTTAGACTCGGAATGCCTGGATTTGCGCGTTTACAGCCCCATTCCAAACACCTGTGTTGGACTGAGCCAAATCCCTGCTCACAACAGACTGTGCAGCTGCCAGGTCCCTCCCGCTCCCGTTTCCCAGTTAATGGCTCTCCCTGGGAGCAAACGGGGTGGTTTCTCCAGGTGCCACCCCGTGCCTGCATTCCCACTCCCACTGCTCTCCCACAGCCCCAGGCAGGGAGGGAACTGCCCGGAGGTTGAGGGGCTGGAGCAGCAGCTCCCAGCACGGCTCCTTTCCCAGTGCACAGAGGGGACAAAACAGGGCCAGGATTGCTGGAAGCAGCCCACAAACACGGAGCGCACGTGTGTGCAAACGCCCCAGAGCAGAGCAGGGAGCTCAGAGCCTCAGTGCCATGAGCTCTGTGATGGCTGCGGCAGAGCCACCGCTGCCAGCCCCCGGCGCTGGTGGAGAAAGAGCTCCCCGGGCTGGGGAGTTCACACTGGCAAAGAAGACATTTAGGCTATTTTAAACCCACTCTTCTCTCACCCCTCAGAAAGGTCACTGAACTCGTCTTTTACCCGCTCATCCGACGTTGCAGACAGAACCTGCTTCTCACTCAACTGTCCTAGGGAATGAAGGAGAACACGGTGCGTTACAAGGAAAAGCTGCGGACCCACGGCGGCCGAGGAGGAGCCGACTGTGCTCGTGTGGTCACAGCCTGGGGAACACGTACCCCAAGGCAACCAGTGATTATTTAAACCAAGCTGCCCCCTCTGCCCACAAACGGCTCTCCCTGTGCTCCACCTTGACCCTGCAGCAGCTTTCGGTTCCTCCTGTGGCACACGTAACTAAAAGCCTTGGCCCCAGGCAA
This sequence comes from Picathartes gymnocephalus, assembly GCA_013390045.1. Lineage (NCBI taxonomy): Eukaryota > Metazoa > Chordata > Aves > Passeriformes > Picathartidae > Picathartes > Picathartes gymnocephalus. The sequence goes on along the minus strand of WEKY01052720.1, from coordinate 448,630 downwards.
GTCCCAGCTGTGGACATCTCCTGTGGGTGCTGGAGCTAAACACAGCCCTACTTCTCGAATTCAAAATGGGTGTTAGTTCCTCACTTCTGGAAGTGGTGTTTGGGGCGGTTCACCCAGCAGTTTTCCTTTAGGGACAGAAGGGGCTCGAGGGATTCAGCATCAGCTGCTGCAGAGCAGGGAAACCCAACTTCAGGGTCAAGCAGAAAGAAACCTCTGGCAAATGTGGTGCTGGGGAACCAGTGACCATTCCATACCCCCAGGAAAACATGGCACCAGGGTCTCCCTTCTATCAGAGGGAGAACAGCACACAGGGCCAGAAGTGTGACCCTGTGTTCCCCTGTCCCTTCAGCACAGCTCAGCATCCGCCTCCCCGATCAGAGGCCAATCTCTGAGCACTTCCCAGAAGGATCTGCGCCCTCCTTGAGGAACAGCAGTCTCCAAGGAGAGGGCCCAGCCCCTTGTCGCTGCCTGGGCTGCCTCTCCAGCTCCCGATCCATCCCCTGAGGCTGGGCCTCGAGACCAGGAAGCAAATCCCTTACCTGTGGCAGTGCTCAGTGGGGAGACGGGCTGCGGCAGGGCCTGTTCCCGGACGGCGGCCGCGCTGTCCAGCTGCGAGGGAGACGGATCCCTGTCCTGGGGCTGCTCATTCTCCACACTCAGTGGCACCGCCGTGGTCCCTTTGTTGGCGGGCTGCTGGCAAGGAGCTGTCCTTACTGGAGCATGCTGGGCTTTGGGAGCAGGAACAGCCTCGGCATTGTCTGCCCCGGCCCCGTTGTCAGTCAAGCGCTGCTGCGCCGAGCCCTTGCTCCACTCCCGCTTGACGGACAGGGCGGTGTCGAGCAGCACGGAGCTGCAGTCCGAGTCGGTGTCCATGACGTAGTCGTGGCCGTCCCCGCAGCCCCAGACGGCGCGGATGATGCCGCAGTACTCGGAGGAGAGCACGCTCCGCAGCCCGGGCACCGAGGGGCAGCTCCCGGCATGCGCGTGCGCCCACGTCACCAGGCTGTGCAGGCACTGCGGGCTGGACGTGATCAGGTCAACTGGCCAGGGGAGAGGTGGCACAGTCAGGCCTTGGGCACGGCGGGGACATGGAGGGGACAGGGATGTGGAGCTGCTCCCCCCCAGGCTGCCCCAGAAGGAGGTGGGAGCCACACCAAAGGGCTGTTCCCAGAGGACTGGAGCCGGGCAGTGCCAGTGCCTGCCAGGATCACAGAGCCACTGAGGTTGGAAAGGACCTCTGAGGTCACTGAGTTCAACCCATGACCAAACACCACCCTGTCAGCCAGCCCAGAGCACGTCCAGTCTTTCATTAAACACCTCCAGGGACAGTGACTCCCCCAGCTCCCTCCGTCATTCACAGCTGAAAGGGTATTTCCAATTGTCCCCAGTGTCTGACAGCAGCTGGGACAGGCCTGGCACTGCCACCCAAATCTCTGCCTGCTCTTCCCACCCCCAGGTGAGCCTGGGACAGTTTGGCCCAGCTGAGGAAGGTGAAGATTCTCCTGGGAAGCCAGAGGCAGGAAGGAGAACCATAACCAGCCATGCTGAAGGACACCAGAACCCCACTGGATGTGGTCATTTCTCCCCACTCATCAACCCCAGCCCTCCGCTGGTGGTGTGGCAGAAGGAAAAGAGGACTGGGCACTCACCCAGGCAGGAGGCACCTCCTTCCATACCCGGCTGTGCCTGGATCCCACTGCTCCTGCAAAAACCAGAGCGGCACAGTGGGATTTGTGGGTTGCGGAGGCACCACACAGCCACATGCAGCACGGCGCGGCTCCCGGGAGGCAAGAAAGGCCACGTACTTTCCTTTGGACTTGGCGTGGCCCGTGGGCGAGGCATTCACCCTCTGGATGAAGGTCCGGAGGACGCTGCGGCACTTGTAGAACTGGGCATGGCATTTCTTGCAGACGAACTGGGGCAGCGCGGGGTCCTGCCGCACCGCCACGCCCACCAAGCGCTGGAAGTCGGCGAAGAACACCTGGTCCACCCGCCGCTGCTTCTCCGAGTTCTCCCCCAGCACGGGCACCTTGCCGAAGGCATTGCGCAGGCTCCGCGAGGAGAACTTGCCGTGGCACAGGCGGCAGTAGCCGGTGCTCAGGGCTCTGCCGATCCCTGCCGAGGAGGATGGAACGCGGCTGCTGAGGGATACACCCAAAGGTGTTCCCCTTCCCTTCATCCCAGCCGCCTCCTTAGCCCTGCCTTCAGCAAAGCACGGAAAATCCAGGCAGGGAAAGACCCTTCTGCCACCAGCTGACCCAAACCAGCCCTTCTGGCCCCACTGTCCCCCAGTGGCGGAGCCTCCTCTGGGCTGTGGTGTTCCCAGAGCTCTGCCAGTGCCATCCCTTGGTTTCAGTAGTTCTTCCCCTTCCCTGGTGTTTATCCCCCATGGATTTACAGCTGGCACTGTGCTCCTTGGCTGCCCCACTGCTGGCTGCCCCATTCCTGAGCTCCGCAGCAGTGCCCTGCAGTGGGGCCGCAGCTGGGGACATGCAGCCCCCGACCCGGAGTAGCGGGGCAGGATGCAAAGTGTCACCCAGTTCACTGAGCTGTGGCATTCCCACTCTGTGGAATAATTTCCATCCCTCCGCTGCGCCCCAGCAGTGCGAAGGGAACCCTCAGCACAGCCTTTTCCCAGCCCTGATCCAACCCAGCCGTGCTCCGAACCCTGTGCTGGGAGTGGGCTCCTGCCGGGACCACCTGTATGGCCTTGGGAGCGATGGGGGTGTCACCACACCCCGTGGGGTGGTGACAGCGGTGGGACAGGGCAGCACCTGCTGGGGAAGTGTCTTGGGGGGGCTGAACCCCCCGTTTGTGAGTGCCCCGCGTGCCACCCGCTGTCCCGGGGCAGTGTCACAGCACCCAAGGGAGCCGTTGGAGATCCCGCTTATCTCCGGTCCCAGCTGCAACACACCCGGATATCGGCCACCCTAAACGGGGATGGCGGGACGGTCCCAGTCACCCCCAAACCCCAAACAGGATGGCGGGAGTGTCCTGACCACACTCAAACCCTGATGGAGGGAGGGTCTCGGTCACCCCCAAGCCGGAGCAGGCAGTGGCCGAGCACCCCGAGATAGCGGGAGGTTCCCCCGCTCTCCCTCCCCGTGTGCCGAATTCTCCCTCGCCTTGCTGTTACCGGCACGGGGAGGTTCGGTGCTCCAGGGGGGAAGAAACTCCACACAAGCGGGCAAATTCTGACCTGCCACTCGCTCGGCACCGAGCCCCGGGATGGGAGCTCTGACCCCAGCAGTGCGGGGGGCTCGCCCGTCCCCGCTTCTCGCAGCCCGTCCCGGTGGCGGCCGCTCCCGCCGGTGGCCCCGCAGCGGCTCCGACCCCGAGGAACCGGCTTCGACCGTGCTCCTTTTCCCCCCGCCCCGGTCCCCGCGCTCGGGCCTCACCTGCCTCCGGTGCGCAGGCGGCGGCCGCGGGGGGCTCGGCGGGCTCGGC
>WEKY01052720.1:415639-442473 GCA_013390045.1 Picathartes gymnocephalus | reverse complement strand
CGGGGGGCCGCCGGCTCCGAGCGTCCCGCAGCCTCCACTGCATGTTCTCGGTGCCCGAGCACGGCCCGGCCGCGCTGCGGCACAGCCGCTCCAGCACCCCCCTCGCCGACAGCGGCGCCCCGGGGCCCGCCGAGCCCCCCGAGACCCCCCGGGAGAGCTCCTTCGAGGACCTGGAGCGGTTCCTGGCGTCCCCCGAGGGCTGGGCCCCCGCGGAGCCCCAGGCCGGCCCCGGGCGGGACACGGCGCTGCCGGAGCTGCTGAAGGGCGTTGTGAGGGACATCCACAACGCCATCGGTGAGGGAGCCGGGGGCAGACGGGGCCGGTCCGTGGGCTCTCCTGGACCCCGTTTTGACTCGGGGCACAGGCTGGGCAGGATGGGGTGGTCCCAGCGTGGGTAGGACAGGGGGTCCCAGCGTTCTGCGTGACTCGCCCTTCCCAGACAGGCTGCTGGCTCTGACTCTGCTGGCCTTCGAGGGGCTGGGCACCGCCGCCGGCAAGGACCAGTGCCTGGCCTGCCTGGAGGAAGCTTTCTTCCCCCCACTCTGGGCCCCACTCCTGGCCCTTTACAGGTACCGTGACCCGCTTTGGAGGGTCTGAGACCCACTGCCCCCTTCCTGGCAGCCCCCCATCACCTCCGTGCCCGCAGGAGCGTGCAGCAGCCCCGCGAGGCGGCCCTGGCGCGCAGCATGGAGCGGCACCGGCACGCCAGCCCCGCCGACATGGGGCTGGCCTCACGGCTCTTCCCGCCCGCCCCCGGCCGCCCCGCGTACGCCTCCGCCGTGCAGGACCTGCGCCTCATCCCGCTGGAGACCTGTCCCCGCAGGAAGCTGGAGTGCATCGGTAAGCAGCGGTGGGGACGCGGGGCGGGCGCCCGGGGGTGGCGGTGACGGTGACACGCCCGTCCTGTGCCGCAGTGCGAGCCCTGCGTGGCATCTGCGAGTGTGCCGAGGAGTACTGCGGCACCCGGGACGGCCGGAGCCTCGCCACGGCTGCCATGTGAGTGTGGCAATGTCCCTCGGCCGGACAGAGCAGAGCGGGGAGTGACGGGCTGGGGGCTCTCGTGGCCGGCATGGTGTTGGGCCACCAGTCCCTGTGGCCACCGTGGTGGACAGTCCCTGTTGTCACAGTGGGGCAGATGACCTGCTGCCCATCCTGTCCTACGTGGTGCTGCAGACGGGGCTGCCCCAGCTGCTCTCCGAGTGTGCCGCCCTGGAAGAGTTCATCCATGAGGGGTATGTGCCAGGGTTCTGGGCCATGCAGGCACCTCTGGGCACAGGGCACTGTCACCCTCCCGGGACAGGGCTGTCGGGGCGGGAGATGGGTTGGAATAGCAGCAGGGCTGAGGGGTGGTGGCTGTGATGGTGTCACAGCCATGACAGTGTGGTGGCTGTGGTGGTGTCCCAACCATAATGGTGTCCCAGCTGTGGCAGTGTCCTGGCTGCGATGGCATGGTGGCATCCCAGCCGTGATGCTGCGGTGCCAGTGTGGTGCCTGTGTTGGTGTCCCGGTGGTGCCGGTGTCCCAGCGGTGGCAGTGTGGTGCTCGTTGTGGTGTCCCGTTGGTGACAGTGTGACGGCTGTGGGCACAGGTACCTGATCGGGGAGGAGGGATACTGCCTGACGTCCCTGCAGAGCGCCCTGTCCTACGTGGAGTCCCTGCAGTGAGGAGGGGGCGGCGGGGGACCCCCACACCCCCGGGCAGGTGCTGACGCCCCCTCCCCGGGTCCTCCCGCCCAGCAGGGGGCGCTGTGGCGCGGGCTCGGCCCCGCCCCGGGGGCGGAGCTACGGGCGGCACGTGCGTTCCGGCCCGGTGGGCGCGGAAGGGGAGCGCGAGCGGCCGGGACCGGCAGGTGCGGGGGGAGAACCGGGACCAGGGTGGAACCAGGGCCGGGTGGGAACACCGGGAGGCCTCGGGGGGGAAACGGGGAGAACCAGGGCCGGGGAGTGACAGCGGGGGCACTGGGACCAGGGAGGAGCCGGGGAGGCCGCGGGGGAGCAGAGTTCCGGAGCTGAGGCTTTGGCGGGGGGATCGTCACGGGTTTGGGAGGGGCGTGCCAGGGTTGGGGGTGTGACGGGTCCCGCGGTGCCGGGGTGGAGTGTCACGCTGCGGTACCCGCAGGATGTGTGCAGGCTCGGCGCTGCGGCAGGAGCACCGGCAGGACTACGGGCAGGAGTTCCGGCAGGAACTCCACCAGGAGTACCGCCGCTCACTGCAGCGGGACTTCGGCCCCGCCGGGACCTGCCCCGACCCCGCCGTGGCGGAGCGGCTGCGGCAGCGGCTGCAGCTGGAGCCGGCGTTGCTGGGAGCCCTGCAGGAGGACGCCGTGGCACTGCTGGCCCGGGGGCTGCGGGACCAGCCCGACCCCGGGCTGGCGCTGCGAGGCCTGGCCAGCGCCTTCCGGCTGCTGGAGCTGGCGGCCGTCAACCTCTACCTCTTCCCGTGGCGCCGGGAGTTCGGCACCATCCAGGTGGGGCCCTGAGGTGGTAAGGGGATGTTGTGGGGGTCCCCAGACACCTCCAGCCACGCCCCCCGATCTCCTTGCAGACCTTCTCCGGCGCCTACGTGCACCTGCTGCGCCCGGTGCTCCCCGAAGCCGACCTGCTGCGGAGTTTGGGCCGACTGGGCTACGAGCGGCAGGACCGGCACTGCCTGGCCGTGGCCCAGCTGCCCCCGGGGCCCGTGCTGATCGCTGCCGCCGTCGGCTTCCTCGCCTGCCGCCTGGAGTGTGAGATCCTGGCCGAGCTGGTGCTACGGCTGCAGCAGCCCCGTGCCCAGGAGCTGCTGGAGGCGCGGCACCAGGCTGGGAGTGCCACGAGGTGCTTGGAGATGCTGCAGGACCCAGGGACACAGTGTGGAGCGGCTGCCGACTGTAGCACCAGTGTGGATCTCTACCGGGAGAGGCCAGACAGCCCCGAGGACAGGGGGGGAGACACGGCCCCCCCAGCGCTGTGGAGAGACCCTCAAGATGTACCCACGAAGAGCTGGGGACGCTGCGATGGCACGTTTGGGCCAGAGCCGATGGGCAGTGCTGACCCGGACACCTCTCACCTCTTCCCAGAGCAGGAGCTGGTGGGCAAAAATCCCCAGGTGCTGGGGGAGCCCCGTGATTCCCTCCAGGCCACCCAAGAGCTGCCCTGCTACCAGCTGCACTCGTGCCTGCACCGGGGCATGCTGCCCTCGTACTGCTGCAGCACCTGCCGGCAGCTGCACGGGGGCGGCTGTGCCGTGGGCCGCGCCTGCCGCAGCCGGCACCGCGGGCAGGAGCTGCGCGGGGAGCGGCAGCAGCGGCTCTGGCTGCAGCGCACCGAGCTGGACATGCTGCTGGCCGAGGGCTCTGCCCCCCGCTCCTGACACAGCTGTTACCTGCCCGGAAGGGATGGGCCCTGCTCGGCACAAGGACCCGGACTCGTCAGCCCCTGTGAGAGCGGTGCCTGGGCCCTGCTCCAGCCCGGGCACTGCTGCTGTAAATTATTCAGTGCATCAGTAAAGTGGCTGCCTCAGCACAGAGTGTTACGGCCTGGTGAGGGGGACCAAGATGCCCGGTGCAGGAGCAGGGGTTGCAGTGATAGCTGGCAGCAGATCACCCTGCAGGAGCAGCTCCTGCCGCCCATGAGAGTGCGGCTGGGATCCGCCTAAAGGGGGGCAGAACCTGGGGTGCCATGGAGGTGTCCTTGTCCCCAGGGACGAAGGTGTGACACAGAGGAAGGAGAGTAGAGCCACAGCTTCTCCCAACCCTGCTGGCACCAAAGAGTGAGGTCACTCCCACTGTTTGCCACTGCCAGATGCTTTTATTGATGGCAAAGTCAGGATTCCGCCCCAAAGACAGCACAAGCGAGGACCCCCCTGGGGCAGGACTGACCCTGCCGAGCCTGGGCATCCCCAGGCCCCATCTCTCCTCTCTCCTGGCCCCGGGGCCACAGTCGCCCAGCCCCAGAGTGGAGCCTGCTCCATCCTGCACAGGGAGATGGACTCGGAGCCTTCCTGGGTGCGGATGGAGCCCATGGTGCTGGGACTGTTGGGCTGAGGGAATCCACCTCAGCCAGGACTCATCACGCCTGTTCCCGGGGGCCAGCTCAGGGCTTGCTGCGCTTGGCCTGGCTCTCCGTGGCCGTGCTGGCTGCCCGCTTGTTCCGGTGGTGTGGGAAGGTGGGCATCAGCTCTGGCTCACAGGCTGTGGGGCACAGGGGAAGTCAGCAGGACCCAAAGCCTCCCAGTGCTGCCCTGCCCCAGGACGGGGGGTACTTACGCAAGGGCTTCTCCTTGAAGTAGGAGCTCTCCAGGCAGTCCTTGGCTGTGGCCCTGTAGGGACAAGGGTAAGTGGCAGGGACACCCCAACCTGGGGGACAGAGTGGGGCAGGTTTCCTGCCCTACCCACCCCCAATCCTGCCTGGCTCTTACCTTTTCTTGGGGTCGTACATGAAGAGGAAGTTGAGCAGTCGCAGCCCAGCCTCTGAGAGCCAGGGGAACCTGTGCTTCAGGTTGTTGTAGGGCTGTTTGCGCAGGGTGTACTGGGTGGCCAGCGGCAGCTTGGAGAACCCCTGGGGGAAACGGAGTGTGAGGAGGGGCCAAGGGAGCAGCCAGGGAGACAGGACGGGGAAAACAGGCAGGGAGCACTCACTGGCCAGATGTTCTCGTTGGGTGTCCCCAGGAGCTGCACGATGAGGTCGATCTGGTGGATCTCAGAGGTGCCTGGCAGCAGCGGTTTATGTGCCAGCAGCTCAGCCAGGATGCAGCCAACAGCCCTGCAAAGCACAGCAGGAGCCTCTCCAGTGATCCCCTGCAGTTTGCGGCCCCCCCAGCCCCACCCAGGCAGCCTTCGCCCCCCTTTACCACATGTCGATGCTGGTGGTCTGGGTCGTCATCCCCAGCAGCAGCTCCGGGGCGCGGTACCTGCACGGGGGACACTCGGTGGCAGAGCCCGCACGAGCCCGTCCTGCTGGGAGGACCTGCCCCAGCACCAGCCACTCACCACAGAGTCACCACTTTGGGGGTCATGGGCTTAGGGGGCATCCCGTAGGTGCGTGCCAGGCCAAAATCAGCTGCAACAGAGAGCCACAGTCAGGAGGAGCCCAGCTCTGAGCACGGAGCAGCCAGAGCCCCATGCAGGTGCCAGGACTCACCTATCTTCACACAGCCCTTGTCAGTCATCAGCAGGTTGGAGACCTTCAGGTCCCTGTGGGAAATGGAGCAGATGGAGAGAAGCAGAGGGAGAAGCCAATCCCCTCATTCCATGGCCTCCCTGCCCTGCCAGTGCTCCCACACCGATGGGACAAACCCCACCCAGAGCTGCTCCTGATGGTGCCACTTGCTCCCAGGACGTGGGGGTGTCCCCAGACCCCCCTCTGTCCCCCCAGCTCCATCCTGCCACTCCCACCTGTGGATGATGTAGTTCTCATGGAGGTACTGCAGACCCTTGAGCACCTGCAGGATGATGCACTTCACCTGGGGAGAGAGGACAGGAGCTGTGTCTTCTGTGGGAGCAGCACTGGCTGGACAAACTCCTACAGGCCAAACCCACCGGGGTGTCCTGCAGTCCCTCCATCCCTGTGTCCTCCCAGGGCATTCTCAGTGGGCACTTTCTCCCAGCTCTACTTCCCTGACAGTTTGCTCCAGCCCCAAAATCAGCCTGCAAAGTCCCTGAAGGGTTCACTGAGAGTCAGTAAAGCCCAGCCTCCATCACAATCCCTGGAATCCCCCAGCTCGAGGTCTGGGGAGCCCCTCATGGTGCCTACGTGTTTTGGCAGGAATGGCAGCACCCTCTCAGGGGTGCTGGACCCAAATCCTGCCCTACCTCATACCTGAGCCTCTGAGAACGGTGTCTGCATGTTCTCCAGGAGACTGGCCAGGTCCTGCTCACAGTATCCCATCACCAGGAAAATGCTGTTGGAGACAAGACAAGGTCAGAGCCTCCCCCAGGACAGGTTTGTCTGCTGAGGGGGCTCAAGGATCCAAGAAGGCTTTGGAAGGCAGAAGGAGGACACAGAGAGGACTCTCACCTCTCCAGGTGGTTTCCCACAACCACCTCTTTCAGTTCCACAATGTTGGGGTGCTGGAGCTGCAGGAGCAGGGTGATCTCCCGCAGGCTGCTGATGGGCATTCCTGGGGGAGGGAGGAACAGCCATGCTGCAGGAACGGCCTGGAGCCAGAGCCAGGACAGAGCAGCCCCTGTTCCCCCCGCTCCTCCATTACCATCCTTCTCGTTGTCCATCCGCACCTTCTTCAGCGCCACCGTCTCGTCTGTCAGCGTGTCCCGGGCACGGTCTGGGGACAGCACAGGCCACGTTGGCACCAGGACACACACCTGGGTTTCTCCCGACCTCCCACTGACCCCCTCCAGCCCAGCCTCAGGTGGGGAACTGAGTGAGTTCAGGCCCCTCCCGACCCAAACCGTGCTGGGATTCTACACAGGGGAATGGCTTCCCACTGCCAGAGCAGGAGTTCGATGGGATATCCGTAAGGAATTCTTCCCCGTGAGGGTGCTGAGGCCCTGGCACAGGTTACCCAGGGAAGTTGTGGCTGCCCCTGGATCCCTGGAAGTGTCCAACGCCAGGCTGGACGGAGCAACGCAATCTAGTGCAAGGCGTCCCTAGCCATGGCAGGGAGTGGAACGGAATTAACTCTGAGTTCCCTTCCTGGTCCCGCATGGCCACAGCGCACCGGGAGCCGCCCCGCCCGGGACGCACTGCCCGCACTCACACACGATGCCGTACGTGCCCTCTCCGATCCGATTCAGCTTCTCAAACTCCTTCACGCTGCGGCACCGTCCCAGCTGAAACCAAAGAGCAGCGTCCAGGCGGTGCCGCCTACGAGGGTTCCTCACCGGCGCCAAACCCTCTCACAGCCCCGGGGACCCGCTGCACTCACCCGATCGGCGGCCGGAACCTCGAAGAAGCCTTCTCCCCGCAGTCGCCGCAGCCGCAGGGGCTCCAGCTCTGGCTCGACCGGTGCCGGTACCGATCCCGATTCCGGTCCCGCCTGGGTCTCTGCCGCCTCGGCCGCTGCCATGTCCGCGATGGCGAATTCCGCCCTGCGCACGCGCACTATTATCCCCCCACAGGCCCCGCCCGCCCGCAGGCCCCGCCCACACGCATTAAGCCTCTGGCAACCGTTGCTAGCGAGGGACCAATAGCGATACTGTTCGTATGTAGCCCCGCCCCCTTTTGGCANCCCCCCCCAAGGCCTCCCGCTGTCCACGCGACCCCCCGCCCCCAGGCACCGCTCTCGCGAGACTCAGCGCGCGCACCCCGGAAGCGGCGGCGGCAGTACCCGGAAGCGGCGGCGGAACCCGGAAGCGGCGGCGGGCAGGATGGACGGGACCGGGGGGGTGGGCGGTACCGGCGGCTCCCCGGGGGGGGGGGGCGGGGTCTGGGGNGGGCTGGGACGGGTCCTGAGAGGTGGGGCTGGGGGATCGGAGCCGGGACTGGTGGCCAGGAGGTGTGGGCGGGGTCCTCGGTCACCCGATCCCGGTGCCCGGCCCCGGTCGTGTCACTGAGACTGTGCTCTCCTTCCTTTCCAGACACGCTCTTCCAGCTGAAGGTGAGGCCAGCGGAGGCCCTTCCACCTCCTTTCCGTCCGGTATCGCCTGTCCCGGGAGAGTCTCGGGGGCGGTTCCACCCGCTGGCTCGGCCTGATCGGGGCTTCTCCTGCGGCGGAACCCTCACAGGAGGAAACCCCGGCTTGCGGGGGTGACCGGAGGTGCCGTGGGCACAGAGTCGGGCAGCCGTGGCCAGTGAGAGGTGGCTGGGGTGGGACAGGTGGGCACTGTCACGGTGGCACAAGGGGGAGCAGCCTCCCACTGCCAGAGGGCGGGGTGAGGTGAGATATTGGGAAGGAATTCCTGGCTGGGAGGGTGGGGAGGCCCTGGCAGAGAAGCTGTGGCTGCCCCTGGATCCCTGGCAGTGTCCAAGACCAGGCTGGATGGGGCTTGGAGCAACCTGGGACAGTGGAAGGGGGTGGAATGAGATGGGCTTTAAAGTCCCTTCCAACCCAAACCATTCCGTGACTCTGCCCCGCTGCTGCCCTGCTGTATCCCGGGGCTGTCCTGCCCTTTCTGCAGTTCACAGCGAAGCAGCTGGAGAAACTCTCCAAGAAAGCTGAGAAGGACTCCAAGGCTGAGCAAGCCAAAGTCAAAAAGGTGCGTGGGGCTCATCCTGCCGGTGCACAGCACTGTGGGGGGCAGCTGGAACTGGGCAGATCCCCTCCCCAACCTCCACTCCTGGATCTGCCCGGGGAATGTGGCACATCCAGCGATGCAGGACGGGTTTTATCCCCCCTCTGGGACACTCCCAGCTCCGGGGTCACGGCAGAGCTGTTTCCTGCTGGGAACCCCTCCAGCAGGAGCAGCGTGGGCTGGTGTGAAGCCTCGGGGGGTTTCTCTGAGCGTGGGCTCTCCGTGTGCCAGGCCCTGCAGCAGAAGAACGTGGAGTGTGCCCGGGTTTATGCCGAGAACGCCATCCGCAAGAAGAACGAGGGGCTCAACTGGCTGCGGATGGCGTCCCGGGTGGACGCTGTGGCCTCCAAGGTGCAGACAGCCGTCACCATGAAGGGGGTAAGAGCCTCCAGCAGGGGTCTGGGAGCTCCATCCCCACACAGAGCTTCCCTTCTCACTGCACCCAACAGCCACGGGCTGCCCCGTGCCCCAAAACCACCCCAGCAAGGCTCATGGTGGTCTCGGAGCCCCTCAGACGGGTTCATCCTACCTGGGGTGGTGTCATGATGGTGCTTGGATTTGTGTGTAACCCTCAGAGCATTCCTGAAGGGATCTCCTCTTGCAGGTGACAAAAAACATGGCTCAGGTGACCAAGGCCCTGGACAAGGCCCTGAGCTCCATGGACCTGCAGAAGGTGTCGGCAGTGATGGATAAATTCGAGCAGCAAGTGCAGAATTTGGATGTTCACACGTCGGTGGGTGCTGGGATGAGGGCTGGGATCCCCACCGCGTCTCTGGGCCAAGCAGGGTGTCAGGGCCTTGTCTGTCCCAGGTCATGGAGGACTCCATGAGCTCGGCCACCACGCTGAGCACGCCGCAGGAGCAGGTGGACAGCCTGATCGTCCAGATCGCCGAGGAGAACGGGCTGGAGATCATGGACCAGCTCAGCCAGCTGCCCGAGGGGGCCTCGGCCGTGGGGGAGAGCTCTGTCCGCTCCCAGGAGGACCAGCTGTCCCGGAGGTTGGTTCTCTCCCAGCTCCTGGGTAGTTCCAGTGCTTCCCAGGATCCCTCACCGGTGTGAAGGGAAGGAGATCACCCTTCCTGGGGGGCTCAGGGGGATGAACCCCCTCTGTTGTATTTGGGCAAGTCCCCAAGACTGTGGGGCCACTTTGGGCCTTGGGAGGGGGTGGGTTTGGTACTGGGCAGGGGCAGGACAGGGCCCCCAGCTCCACACTCACCTCCTGCAGCTGCTCCCTCAGGGAGTGCCTGGCACTGCCCTGCCAGCAGCCCTGGAACAGCCTGGAACTGCCCCTGCTCCCACATAGGCACCACGGGTCTGTCTGGCACTGAGGCATGGGGACAGGGCCAGGGAGTGGGGACAGCCTGGGGACAGGGGCCAGAAGAAAAAAGGGGACTTGGGAAGCTGTTCTCCACAGCACCTCAGCTGTGTGAGCTCACCCTCAGCTGCTGCGGCTCCAGGGCAGGATTTTGGGGAGGTTCCCTGGCAGAGGAGCTCCCTGGCCAGGCTGGCTGTGGCTGTTCCTGCTGCCCTGACCTGGCTCCCCTGCCCTGCTCTCCCCTCCAGGTTGGCTGCCCTGCGGAACTGAGCTGTCCCGTGGCCCTGTGGAGGAGCTGGGACCCCCTCCCGCAGCCCCCCTGCAGCACATCCCCAGCCCCCACTGCCTCGGGGCTCTTCTCGGGCGGTGACAGCTCTTCCCCGAGCAGCCGGCGATCCCGGAGGGAATGTGGTCCCTCCCGAGGCTGAGGAAAGCTATGCTGGATTTTGGGGGGGGTTATTTTGGGGGGTGCTGCTGGTGGTGCCTGGCAGAGCCCCACATCCCGCTGCTGATGGAACACTAAGGGGATTTTCCTGGTCTCGGGGTGCTGCTCCCCAGCTCCTCTGCTGTTCCCTGTCCCTGCCCGGAGCCGAGCTGTGGGCTGAGTTCCTCGGGAGCTGTTTTTCTGGGAGGAGCCGGAGGACCCGCGGGGTTCCCAGTCTCCGGCAGAGCTGCGGGAAGGGCTCTGTGCCCGGCTATGGATCTGGGGAGGTCGGTGCCTTGCAGGAAGGGGCGGTGACACCGGGCTGTCCCGTCCCTCGCTGTCACCGTCCCTGTGCCCTTTGCTGCTCCGTGTCCCGCCGGGCCGACACCCCCAGCCCCGTACCACGAAGTGCCCTTTGGAACGCCCCCCCTGCCCAGCCCTGTGCAGGGCCAAGCCACACATTCCTCAGGCACTGCCAGCTGGAAATGCTTATCCCGGCCCTCACTGCCAGTTTGGACCAGTGAGGACCCGTGTCCAGCACTGGGAGCGGATTGCAGCAGCTGTGGTGGCTGCAGACACGTCCCCAAGTGTCCCCCTGCTGGGTGGGTGTGACAGGGACTGCAAAACCATCCCAGGAGCAGCTCTGTCTCCATCCCTGTGCCTCGTCCCTGGGTATCCTCTGTCCCCTCGCTGCTGGCGCCGGGCTGGGGGCGGGGGCTGCTCCCCGTGTCCTCTCTCGCTTCTGGTCCCTTGTCACCTTCCCCTGGGGCTGGAGCTGTTTGTGCCCCTCCCGCGCCATCCCCGGCACCGCGGGGCTGCTGGATCGCTGGAAGCTCTCCAGGAAGGAAGCTCTGTTTCCTTTGGGTGTCCCAGGAGGACCTTTCACCTCTGGGGGATGTCACGGGGGCCACCTCCCCAGCACAAACACTTCCCGGTGCGTTGATTATTTTTCCCGAGTTCAGTGGCCTTGGAGCATGTGGCTGATGACACAGAGCCTTCCTCGCCACCGAGGAGGAGGAGGCTTTGGTCTACAGCAGAGCATTGGATCTTGTGCCACCTCCCGATGGGCTGGGCAGGAACCTGGGGGACCCTGGAGATCTGTGCCTGGCTCCTGGCTCCCTGATGTCCTCGTGGGACTGGGGGCTCCAGCCCTGCCCCCTGTCCCTCTCCCCCAGGCTGTCTCTCTGTGGTTTCATTGGTGATTTTTTTTTAAGCTTGTCTTATTTGCCTTCTTTTTCCCCAAACCGTGTCCATCCCCCTCTGTGGGTTTAAATAAACAATCTCTGAACAGCCCGGTGTGTGTTGGGGGTGTGGATGCAGACGGGGGTCTCTGGTCCCCATTGTCTCATCGTGTCCCCTGCCCGGGACAGGACTCGGTGCCAGGGGGCTGCCCCGGAGCTGAGGAGGAGGAAGGGACTCTCCTTGTCCCCAGAGCCTCTGCCCATCCAGGAGCTGAGAAGTGACTCGGGGTACCCGCTCTGGGGGTGCTGCAGGCCAGGGACAACCCCCTTCCCCCACTGCCACCACTCCTGCAGGGACCTGTCCCTTTCATGTGGCCGCACCGGGAGCACCAGGGTGAGCAGGAGCTCGGAGCAGCTGGAGCCCAGCTCCCTTCCCCTTTGGGCCTGGGTCAGCCCAGCTCCCTGCACTGTTCCCCTGCCCTCGTGGGGACAAGCTGGGCCCCCCGAGGGGAGACCCCGGGATTGGCACCGCACCCATCCTGCCATCAGCAGCTGCTCACAGCAGAGCCAGGGAAGCGGGTGTGGGGAGGAGGGTGCAGCCTTCCCTTCCCTGTTCCCATCGCTTCCCTATCCCTGTCGCTTCCCCGTCCCCGCTCCCTTCCCCGTGCCCCGCTGGCAGTCGGGCGCTGTGCCTCAGCCAAATCCTCAACGCCACAGGAAGATGGCTCTCTCCTTCCCCTGCCTGTTCTCCCGCCTCCGCTCCGAAGACAGGCTGTTCCTGAATGTGAGAGGAAATTGCTAAGGAGATAATTAAGTAGCCAATTAATTAGCTAATGATTAATGGAAGCATCCTGCGGAGGCAGCGCTGCAGCCGCCCTGGCCAGGTGTTGCCGGGATGTGTCACTCCCGGTGCGGTTACAGCTTCCCGGTGTGCCGGGCTGGGCGCCACCGGGAGCCTACCGCTCTGCCCCGCCGGTGACACGGCGGGGTGGCCGGTGACACGGCGGGGTGGCCCAACACCCCGATCCAGAAGCCGGTGGGCGCCGGGGCGGGGGTCCCGCAGAGCCCCACACGGACACTCGCTGCCGGCACTGCTCGAGCCGCGGTTTTATTTTGCCAGCAGGTCCGGCAGAAAGGGGAGCAGGGTCGTGGCCCGCCCGGCAGCCCCCGGGCACGGTGCCGGGGCCACGATGGCAGCCGGGTGCTAGCAGAGCACGGAGAGGAGCAGGGACAGTGCCAGCGGCAGTGCCAGCGCGGCCGGCGGGGCCCGGGCGGTGCCGGCGCCGTTGGGGTACCCGTAGCTGGTTCTGCACGTCCCCTGCAGCTCCTCGAAGGCGATGGGGGTCTCGTGGGCAGCTGTGCCCTGCAGTGTCCTCTTCACCTGCGTGGGGACAGGGTGGGCTCCCGCTGTGAGGGGCCGTGCCCGTCCCCGCAGAGCCCCTGCCACCCCGCACTTCCCTGTGCCACCCCACGCCGTCCCACGCATGTCCCGGTGCCCCATGTGTCCCTGTGCCACCCCCACCCCGAGTGCCACATGCCCTGAAGTTCCACCCGTGTCTGCTGCCCCAAGTGTCCCCATGCCACACGTCCCCATGTCCCGTACATCCCATTCCTGATGCTCCCAGTGCCGCTGGTGTCCCCATGGCCCAAGGGTCCCCTTGCTCTGCGGATCCCCGTGCTTCCCATGCCCCACTCACCTCCTCCACTTTGCTGAAGACCCGGAGCAGGTTCTCAGACAGGGCCCCCTTCACCTCCTTCTCCGTCCAGTTCCTCGCCAGCAGCTCGGCCACCAGTGCAGGGTACTTGGAGACGTCCTCGAGGCCAGTGGGGACCCTGTGCCACCCCACAGCTCACAGCTGGGCCACCCCCAGCACCCCCAGCTGCCCACACAGGGCACAGGGGATGCCCCCACCCCTCAGGGAGTCCCCATGGTGGGGGACACTGCCCCATCCCATCCCACCCCACACCATGGCCCCCTTTACCCCGTGACGCCGTCGTAGTCCCCGCCGAAGCCAACGGCCTGGGCACCGGCCACCTTCTTCACGTAGTCCATGTGGTCTGGGGGGGACACGGGGGTCAGCAGGACAGGGCTGTCACTGCCACCCCCCACCCACCGGGGCACCTCCTCACCTGCAACGTCGGACAGCTTGGCCGTGTCACTGCAGGTCACGTAGGCGTTGTAGAAGTTGACCATCACCAGGCTTCCCGTGGAGGCCTGGAGGGGAACAGCCCTGAGCCCCCAGCACCCCCCACTGTCCCTGCCCTTCTCCCCAGCCCCCCAGCACCCCCCCCGTCCCTGCCCTGCCCCGGCCGTGCCCCAGCACTCACCACCAGCTTCAGCACCTCGTCGGGCACGTTGCGGCGGTGCCGGCAGATGCCGTAGGCAGACGAGTGGCTGAAGATGACGGGGGCTTTGGAGATGTTCAGCACGACCTTCATCGTGTCCACCGAGACGTGGGCCAGGTCCACGATCATGCCCAGGCGGTTCATCTCCTCCACCACCATCTGCAGGGACAGGGGACACGGATGGGGCTGGGGGGTGCGTGGGAGGGTCCTCTGAGGGGTCCCCTGTGGGGATGTCTGAAGCTGCTTGGGTGGCTTTTGGCTGATGGGACAGAGAGATGGGCAGACGGGCTGGTGATGGGGGCATGGATGGATGGATGGATGCATGGATGCATGGATGCATGGATGCATGGATGGATGGAACACTGCAGCCAGGGCAAATCACCCAGCATGAATGTGCCAGTACCACATTCCTCCAACGCCACTGCTCCTGGACACCGCTGCTGCTGCTGTTGCTCACCTTCCCGAAGGCTGAGAGGCCGTGGTGCACAGGTTTTTCTTCACCGGTGTCCACCAGCCAGTTGTCAGCCCTGCAGAGCGAGGAGAGCATCAGAGTGGCCACGCCTCTGACCACATCCCCCCATGCCGGCCGTGCCACCCGCTCTGTGTCCCCGCTCCTACCAGGGGGTGTTGCAGCTGTGGGTGAGGGTCATGTAGCGGGCGCCCAGGCGGTAGAGGGTGCGCAGGACGCCCAGGCTGCTGTCGATGGAGTGACCGCCCTCCACCCCGATGAGACTGGCCACCTTCCCACTCTGGAACGCCTCCCGGACACCTGCGGGAGGGCGGGGACATCAGCCGGGGTGGGCACGGCCCGTCAGCACCCCCGCGCTGCCCCGTCCCGGTGCCCGCTCACTTTTGCTGTCGGTGACGCAGGCAAAGGTCTCGGGGTACAGGTCACACATGCGCTGCACCACGTCCATCTGCTCCAGCGTGCGCTTCACCGCGTCCTTGTCCTGCGTCTCGCAGGGCACGTACACCGACCAGAACTGCCGCGGGCACTCCGTCAGCACCGGCGCCGCCCACGCCACTGCCCACTGCACTGCCCACCCTGCTGCCCACCCCAGAGTCCATCCCAGTGTCTCTGCCAGTCCCGACAGCCCCAGTGCTCACCCTGGTGCCCCCGCTGGTGCCCCTGCCCACCCTGGTGCTCCCTGGCCTCCCCGGTGCCCATCCCGGTGCTCCCACCTGCCCGCCCACGTGCCCGCGGCGCAGTTTGGGGATGTTGGTGTGGGTGTCGTTCAGCAGTGTCAGGTTGGCTGCTGGCAGCCTCAGCTGGTTGTTGAACCTCTTGAGGAGCTGCCAGGGCAGGTCGTTGTGCCTGGGCAGGGACGGGATGGGCACTGAGGAGCGGCCTGACCCTCTGCCCACTCACCCTCAGGCTGCCCACCGCCCTGGCTAGCTGCCCACCCTCTTCTGGCTGTCATTCCATCCCTCCATCCATCCATCCATCCATCCATCCATCCATCCATCCATCCATCCATCCATCCATCCATCCCTCCATCCATCCATCCATCCATCCATCCATCCACCCCACCAGTCTGTCTGTCCACCCACCTGTCCCCTCAGCCAAAAGCCACCCAAGCAGTTCCAGCCAGGAACTGGAGACAGGTCACTCCCAGGGGACAATGCCATGTGGGACCCCCTGCAGGACCCTCCCGTGCACCTTTCCAACCCATCATCAGCCCTCAGAGCCAGGAGAGCCAGCCCGACATCCCTCTGACAGGGATGTCACCGCAGGGACATCCTGCCACGCACATCCTGCACCCAGCAGTGCCACTGGGGAAGCGGCAGGGTCCGGGCTGGGTGCCGCTTCCTGTTCCTGCGCCGCAGTCCCACATCCCCCACGTCCCCCTGCCCTGCTCCCTGTTCCAGTGGCTGCCGTGGCACAGCACGGATCCACACGGGAATGCTGCAAGGGACTGGAGCCTCCTGGGAGTCCCGAGAAGGGACCAGGGACATCCCTCAGGACTGAGCAGGAACTTCCCCTAGGGCAGCCCAACCCCGGCTTCCCGGTACCCAGCCCAATCCCGCGGGGCTGC
This sequence comes from Picathartes gymnocephalus, assembly GCA_013390045.1. Lineage (NCBI taxonomy): Eukaryota > Metazoa > Chordata > Aves > Passeriformes > Picathartidae > Picathartes > Picathartes gymnocephalus. The sequence goes on along the minus strand of WEKY01052720.1, from coordinate 427,001 downwards.
GCGGCCGGGGATCCCCTCGGCTGCACGGACGGTCCCACGGGATCCCCGGGAAAGCTGTCCCCTGTCCCCACACAGCCCCGGGGTGCCTGGCATGGGGATCCCCTGGGAAAGTTGTTCCCTGTTCCCGCACAGCCCTTGAGTGGCCGGCCCGGGGATCCCCCGCCGGGCTGTCCCAGTAGGGTTTCCCAGCTGGGGTTTTCCCACAGAGTCGGAGCAGCTGGGCACGCTGCGGGGCCAGGTGACCTTTGCTCACCCATCGATGACCGGCGTGGTGGTCATGATGCGCTCGGCCTCCTCCAGGTGCTGCTGTCCAGTGCTGGGCAGTGCCAGCGCCAGCACCAGCACCCACACGCTCCCGCCTGGCATCTTCTCCTGTTTGGTGCTGCTGGCGACAAGGGGGGACCTGCCACCACCGTGTGAGCACACGCACTGGGATGGCTGCCCCGCGCTCCTCCGTCCCCTCCCGCCGTCAATGAATAACCAGGAGCGCAGCGTTACTCCTCCCTGGGTGCCCTGTGCCCGCTTGGCAGTGCCAGGGCTCCACAGCCTCCCCCAGCCCAGCCCGGGTGGCTGTGCAGTGCCAGGGCCTCTCCTCCGAGCCGCGGTGTCGCTCCCAATCCATCTAACGAAGCCCAGATTTTTTTTGGTTGGGAAAGTGCCAGTCCCATCCGCCCCTAAGCCTCGCCGGCACCGGCATCCATCAGCAGCCGCGGGTCAGCGCTGGCACCCCCGGCACCCCCGGCACCCCCGGCATCCCCAACACCCTTGGTCTCGCTCACCCCGGCCCCGGGACACTTGGGCAGTCCCTGCCTGCGACTGCTGTGAATTAAGTTTTCCGGCTTGCGTGCGGTGACGGGGCTGGGATGGGCTGCAGCCACCCCAGAGCCACCCCCTGCCATGGCGCCGGAGCAGCCACATGCCCGGGGGGAAGCAGCCGGGGTGGCACGGCAGTGGTGTGGGGCTGCTGCCGGTCCTCCATGTGTGCTTGGATCCCGCACATCCCGGTCCCGCTGCCGCGTCCCGGGGGGAAACTGAGGTACCGTTACCCTGCGGATGCTGAGCATCCCTGCTGGCTCCAGCTGTGCTGTTCTTCCCAGCAAGAGGCCTCGGTGAGGCTTCTGGGAATGGCATGGAGCCACGTGGAGGTGGCCGGTCCAACCGGACACCTCATCATCCTGGGGTGCGCTGGGATGGGAACCCCCTCCTCCGGTGCCAGCCACGGGGAGCTCGGGGTGGGGACGGTGTGGGGCTGGCATCCCCCGGGCTTCCCGGGCCCTTTCCCGAGGAGACGCGGCCCCCACGTTTCCCCTGGCTGCGGCGGTGGGCTCTGGGAAGGGAGGACCCTCATCCCACCCATCCCCTCCCATCCCATCCCGGGTGTCTCCAGCCCCTGCCAGCCGCGCTCTCCCGGCGATGGCCCCAGCGGATTCCCGGCTCCCCGGCAGGAATGTGCCGGGGGGTTCCGGCCCCCCGCCCGCCGGGGCCGCTTCCTCTTTCGGCGCTATTTAAGCGGCTCCCGGCGCGTCCCGCCCGGCCGGGCCATGGAGCGCATGGAGGTGACCGAGACCTTTGCGGGCATCGCCCTGCCCGGCCACCTCCACACCCAGGAGTCCCTCGGCTTCGCCGCCGCCTTCACCTTCCGCCCCACGGACGTGCTCATCGCCACCTACCCCAAATCGGGTGAGGGGCTGGGGGGACACGGGGACAACGAGAGGACGCGACGGGCCAGGGCTGGGACCCCGGACTGGAGAGGGTGCGGGGGGGGGGCTCCTCCAGATCTGGTCCCCGCGGGCACTCTGGCACAACACGGGGACCCCTGGCCAGGATCTCCTGCCCCCTGAGCCCCTGTGCTGCTGCCATACTGTCCCCAGCCCTGGAGTGGTGTCCCTGGGGGCTCAGAGAGGGGGGACACGGCACTGCCAGCCCAGCCGCTGGCACAGGAGGGGTTGGGATGGGACAGGACAGGCTGAGCCGTGCCTTGCTGTGCCATTCTGCGCTACCTGTGCCAGTGCAGTGCCATTTCACGCCGTGCCATGCCGTGGTGCCGTGGCCCTGCCCTGACACCCCCCTCCGCAGGCACCACCTGGATGCAGGAGATCCTGACGCTGCTCTTCAGCCTCGGAGATGCCCGCCCAGCCAAGACCATTCCCAACTGGGAGCGGGCGCCCTGGCTGGAGCAGATCTACTGCCGGGAGGCTCTGCGGGACACCGAGACCCCCCGGCTCCTCACCACCCACCTGCCCGCCCACGTCCTGGCCCCCGCTCTGCAGCGCGGCAGAGCCAAGGTGAGCAAGGACAGGGCGCGAGGGGTCCCCAGCGGTCTGGGGGGTCCCTGCAGGGACATCCCACACCCACCGGGCTTCCCACAGTCGGGGAAGTGCTGGGGGTTTTCTGAGCGGGGCACAGCGGAATCCCCCCGGCTGTGGGGGTGACACTGTGTCCCCCCAGGTGATCTACGTGGCCAGGAACCCCAAAGACGTCGCTGTCTCCTTCTACCACTTCCACCACCTGGCCAAGTTCCTGCCCGACCCCAGCTCCTTCGATGCCTTCCTGACGCAGTTCCTCGAGGGCACAGGNGGGCTGGCTGGGCCAGCGGCACCTCCTGGACATTCTCTACGTCACCTACGAGGAGCTGCACCAGGTGAGCCCCGCTGTGTCCCCATCCCTGTCCCCGTCCCTGCTGCTGGCCAGTGCTGACCGTGCTCCTGCCCCAGGACCTGCGTGGCACCGCGCAGCGCCTCAGCTCCTTCCTGGGGTGCCCGCTGGCCGCGGGGACGCTGGCAGCCCTGGAGCAGCACTGCAGCTTCTCTGCCATGCGGGACAACGCCATGGCCAACTACACCCTCATCCCCCCCGAGATCATGGACCACAGCCAGGGCCGCTTCATGCGCAAAGGTCAGGGGCAACTGGGCTGGGGGGCACGGCGGGGGGGGCGCGGGTGCAGCATCCCTGACTCCCTGTCCCCTCTGTCCCACAGGGGTGGTGGGGGACTGGCGCAGCCACTTCTCCCCCGAGCAAAACGCCCTCTTCAACCGCCGCTACCAGGAGGAGATGGGGGACACGGAGCTGCCCTCGCAATGGCCCATGGCCTGAAGGACCCGGGCTTTGGGGTGGCACTGAGCGCCCACTTGCTGAGAACCACCGCGGTGGGGGCACCCTGCACGGGCACCCCATAAAGCACCCCCGTGTCACCCCGGCACCGGGGGTTCCCATGGGGCTGGGGGTTCAGTGGGGGGTCAGGGCACCATCCCACCTCCCTGGGGATGGGAATCTTTTCCGGCCATGCATTGTGGCCATCCCCGTGGCCTTGCTCCCCCCGGCCAGGGGCGCGTGGCCATGACCCCCCTTTCCGCCCATCCCGCCCTGCGGAAATAAATATTTATTGCTGTTCCCGGGCAGGCAGCTGTTCTCATGGGTGTGAGCCGGGAAGCGGCGCCGGCAGCGGGAAGAGCTGCTGTTATCAGGAACGCATCGGGGTGGGGAACCCATCCCTGGGGACCTTTATCAACGGCTGGGGGCAACAACCAGGTGGGCAGCAGGGGCCGGGGCGGGGTGCCAGGCTCGGGGCGGGGTCACAGCGAGGCGACAGGGCTTGGCAGCAGGGCTCGTGGCACCGAGCTGGCTCCTTCAGCAGGTCACAGGGCTCTCCACCCCTGGAGTCTCCCTCCTAGTGGATCCCCTTCCAGTGCCCCCTGCCCCGACCACCCTGGCTGGATGCTCCCCCTGCCCATCTCCCCTCCTGAGCTGTTGGCACCGAGGGGTTTGTTCCAACCCCCCCAGCACCCTGGGGTCTCCCAGGCAGGCAGCACCCCGAGCCCCCCAGCCCCTCTCCAGCCACGCTCCAAGGAATTGCTCTAAGGAGCCACCCGGGAAGCAGAGGCTCAGTCAGTAATTAACTGGCTTCGTTTCCCTGCCCCTGCAGGGTGAGCAAGGTCGGTGCTTGGCCCTGGCACCACCAGGACCCCTGGCCAGGGCTGGCCGAGAGGGGGGAGGTGGTGAGACCCTCCGTGGGGTCTGTGGGACAGTGGCACCAGTGTCCTGCCACTCCTGTCCCCTCCGCCAGCCTTGTCAAGCCTGCCACCTCTGCCAGCCCCTCTGCAGACAAGGTGGGGACAACCCAGCGTGGTGTCTCTGGATGCTCCCAGCCCCGTGGGGTCCCCTCTGCACGCACCCTGGGGTACCCCTCTGTCCCCATGGGTTGGGGTGCCAGGGCAGCTCCTGCCCGCACCAGGCCTGGCCCTGCTGCAGCCTCCCGGGGCGGCAGGTTTGGGTTTCCACGGCAACATCCACGATCCCGCCTTACGGGAGATGAATCAGGAGCTATAAATAGGTGCTGAATGGGGCTGCAGGTACCGTGCCCCTCTGTGCCTTGTGCTGCCAGCACTGCCCAAGGGCCAGCAGAGCCATCCCGGTGAGTGACACCGACATGGGGACAGCCTGGCACCTCTGACTGCACCCAGGGAGGTGGCGGCATCCTGAAGCCCAGCTCGGTGGCACCTGCATGGTGGCTCTCAGGTAGCCCCCACCCCATGAGGCTGTGCCAGTTTCAGTCCCTGTGGTGGCCTTGGGCACACCCTGCCCCTGGGGATGTCACCGTGCCAGGAGCATCTGCTGGCACCATGCTGGCAGCATCAGCACACAGCATGTGGCAGCAGCGTGGCACAGTGCCCAGCATATGGCACACACACAACATGGCATGTGGCACCCAGAGCATGGCACACGGCACGTGGCACAGGACATGTGGCACACGGAACACGACAAGGCACACGGCACGTGGCACATGGAACAGACGCATGGGACATGGCACACAGCACGCGGTGCGTGGCATGTGGCACGCAGCACAGTGTGGCACGGGACGCACAGCACAGGGGACGTGACAGTGCATGTCACAGGGGACACGCGCACAGCACATACATGGCACACGGAACACAGCTGGGGACAGGTGGTGCACGATGGCATACAGCACATGGCACGTGGCAAAGTGGCACACGGCACGTGGAACATGGCACAGGGCACACAGCACATGGCACACAGCACACGGCACATGACATGCAGCAAGTGGCACTTGGTACATGGCACACAGCACACATCGCAGGGAACACAGCACATGACACACGGCACACAGCACATGGCACACAGCGCAGGGCACACAGCGCAGGGCACACGGCAAGTGGCACACAGCACACGGCACACAGGACACTGCACGTGGCAGTGGCCGTGCCGGGCAGCAGGGCCCGCTCCGTTGCCGCCTGTCTCCGCTCCGTGCCCTGGATTCGGGGCCGCGGCACAGCGGGGCGAGCGCCCGCTCCGGAACATCAAAGCCGCGGCTGCTCCGGCGCTCCCGGCACGCTGCCGGCCACGGACACCCGAAATGCGGGGGCTGCGGCCGCCCTCGGCTCTTGTCGCCAGGTGCGGCAGCAGGGTGTCACCGTGAGGGGACACGGCAGCAGCCAGGAGCCGCCAGTCCCTCTGCCCACCCCGCACTGACCCCCGGAGGGTGGGGGCAGCACCCAGAGAGCAGGAGGCTGGGCACAGGGGTAGTGCTTTATTGGGGGGATCATGCAGCCTCCAAACATCACAGTGACAGAGAAGCGGGGGCCGAGGGGACAGCAGGGATGGGCTGGGTCCGGGTCATAGGGCACAGATCACCGGGAGCAAGCAGTGCCGGGGGTGCCCTGCACTGGGGGCCGGGACTTTCCCCATGTCCCAGCCAGGTGGGGGCTGGGGCAGGGCAGGGCCTTGCGGGGACCCCGTGTGTCCCCATGTCACACCGGGAGAGTGGGGGGGTCTCACTGGGGCACGTTGAGATTGGGGTCGGGGGCCCTTCGCTGGGGCAACCCAAGGCTGGGGGGACACTGGGGGTCTCTCACTGGGGAGAACTGAGGCTGGGGTCGGGGATTCCTCACAAAGGAAAACGGAGTTTGCGGTTCGGGGGTCCCTCACTGNGTAGTACTCCACCACCTGCTTGGGCACCTCCGCCAGCACGCACTTGGCCAGGGCTGTGGGTGACGCCTGCGGGACACCGGGGACAGCGCGGTGAGCCCCGGGCAGCGGCTCCCTGCGCCGCGATGTGGGGATGCGGAGAGGGGAGGGCGCGGCAGCGACAGATGGGGACGACAGGGAAGGAGAAGGGAGGAGACGGATGGGAGAGGGAAAGGGGACGGGACAAGTCGGGGGCGGGACGGGGAAGGGCGGGAGAGAACGGGAGGGGACAGGAGAGGGCGGGAGGGGAGGGAAGGGCCGGGAAGGGCAGGGAGGGGAAGGCAGGATCCCGTCCCCGCCCCACTTACGTTCTTGAACTCGCGGAAGGGGACGAACTGGACGATGTCGCGCAGGACGGGCTCGCCCTTGGGGGAGCGCAGGACGCCGTCGTCCCCGTCCAGGATCTGCATGTCCGTGAAGTCGGCGTTGCCCACGCCGACGATGATGATGGACATGGGCAGGTAGGAGGCCCGGACGATGGCCTCCCGCGTGTCCGCCATGTCCGTCACCACCCCGTCCGTCAGGATCAGCAGGATGAAGTATTGCTGGGGGGACAGGGATGCTCGGGGGGCTGCCTGACCCCGCTGCCGACCCCACGCCGGGGCAGCCACGAGTGTCACGGGCGTGCAAGGTCTCAGCCCAGCCCCGGGGTGGGGGCAGCGGGACCCACCGAGGCCTCCTTGGTCCGCTCCTCGTCGGCTGCCACACGAGCCACCTTGGAGATGATGGGAGCCACGTTGGTGGGGCCGTAGAGCTGGATTTTGGGCAGGCAGCTCTGGTAGGACTCCACGACGCCCTGGATGCCTGTGGGGTGTGTGAGGGGTGAGGGGCGTCCCAGCCATGGATCCGGCCCCTCTGGAGCTGGACTCACCCTCACACTCATCGTTGTCGGGGTTGAAGTTGATGGCGAAGTCGTGGGAGACCTGGAGGGAGGGCGGGAGGGAGGGAGGGGAGGGGACAGCTGGTGCACCCCCTACCACAGCCCCCCACACCGGCCACGCCCCTCCAGTGCCACAGCCGAGGGTACCCAGAGGGACGAGCACCTCCTGGGGTCCCACAGGGCCCTGAGACCCCCTCACCTCGTACTTGGGGGGGATCCTGGCACCAAAGCCCAGAGCTGAGAATTTCTTATCACTGCAAGGGAAGGGGTGTGAGGAGCCCCGGTGCCATCACTGAGTGCCTGTCACCAGGACATCTGACCCCACGGTGGCCGTCACCAGTGTGTGTGGCCCTGGGGGGACACGCCAGAGCCACCAACCTGTCATAGTCCTGGCAGATCTCGCCCACGGCCACCAGCGCCTTGAGGTACTCATTGGGCTGGTAGGGGTTGATGTAGTGCAGGGAGCAGCTGTTCCGGGGGTCCCCGTTGGAGGCTGTGAAGTCGATGGCCACCTGGAGGGGTGACAGTGAGGGTCCCCTCAGGGTGAGCAGGGCCACTGGTGTGTCCCTGCTGGGTGGGGAGGGGACGCTGCTCACCGTGAAATGGATCTGGCAGCCGCCCATGATGTAATCCAGGAAGGAATAAACCCTGTGGATCTTCCAGAGGGATCTGAGTCAGGCAGCCCTGCCCCACGGCAGCCCACGGAGCCGGGCACGGCTCGGCACAGCCCCCAGGCGCTCACCTTCAGGTCCAGCAGCACCACGACCCCCGAGTTCTTGTAGTTGCGCTTTTTGATCTTGTACTTGGGGTTCATGCAGTCCCACTGCACCTGTGGCACCGGCACCTCCGCTGCCTGCGGCCCCGCCCTGGCACCCCCCACCCCCGGAGCCACGGGGACCCCACAGTGCCAGAACACTGTGCCCCAAGAACCCTGCACCCCCACAGCCCCCGGGTGCGTCTGCTGCCCCCACTCCCAGCCACCCCCCATGCTCCAGCCACCCCATCCATGACTGATTCCCCAGAAGACCCCAAATCCACCACGCCTTCCCCAAAAAGGAGGGCAGTGAGCAGAAGATGACCCCAAACCCAGAGGAGGAGCTGGAAGGTAGCTGCTAGGTCAGGCTCTGCTGGCAGCACACAGGGTGACCCCAGGCCATCCCCGTGTCCCCATGTCCCACCTTGTTCTCCCCCATCGCCTTCTGCATCTCCTCGAAGGTGGTGAAGAACTCCCCGATGAAGTCATGCTTGCCCCGCGAGTCGTAGTCCCACACCACGCACTGTGATGGGCACAGCTCAGCCCCAGCACGGCACCAGGGGGACCTCAGCCCTGTCCCCAGCACTGGGGGGTCCCCAGCACACCCCCAGGGGTACAGCTGTCCCCAGGGCAGGAATGGGGGTCCCCATCATCCTTCCTCACCCTCAGCTTCCTCTTCTCCTCACAGCTGCAGAGCGAGTTGAGGGAGACTTTGAAGGGCTCCCAGATGGGGCTCAGGTTGTTCTTCACCACCTGCAGATTGGGGTGGGGGGGCTCAGTGGGGCCGGGGAGCCCCCCGGGGTGGCCATGGGGCAGCCACGGGCCCAGTGCCACCATGGCCTCACCTCGGTGCGGTACACCAGCTGCTCGCTGCGGTCGTCGTCGATGCGATAGATCTCCAGGAAAGGATCTGACTTGCTGAAGAGATCCTGGGGGAGAAGGATGGGAGAGAGCACTGCCCCCCCTGCCCGCCCTGCCCCATCTCCCCCCCGGTACCCAGCCCACCTTGTCGTCCAGTTTCTTGGCACGGAAGGCGAGCTCCACGTAGCCGTTGTTCCCCGAGATCTCCTCCGAGATGATCTGCGAGGAGAGGCGGCCGGGGGGTGCTCAGTGCCTGGCATGGCTTTGCCCCCCCTGCCCACCACCTCCCTGCAGTGCCTGGGGAGGGCACAGGGTCCCACGTGCCTTCCTGGCACAGCAGGGACCTTCAGACCCTGAGCCCTCCCCACCCCCAGGAGTCTGTGCCACCCTACTGATCCAGTCCAGTGCCGCCCAGATGTGCCAGTTTGATGCTGTCCCAGTGCCACCCATGTGTCCTGTCTGGTGCCATCCCAGGATTCCAGCCCCATGTCACCTGTGCACCCCATCCCGGTGCCACCCCGGTGCCCCTGCTCAGTGTCACCCATCCCACTGTCCCCCCCAGCACAGGTGCTCACCGTGATCGTGGACTTGCCCGCAAACTTCCCATACTTGAGGAACAGTGGCTTCGTCACCCGTTTCTGTGCCACGATCTGCGAGAGCCCAGGGTTGGGGAGGGGACACCATCTCTGGGTCCCCGGACAGGGGTCCCCAGGCTCACCTGCCCCACGGTGCACTCCATGCCCCCCAGGAAATCATCATCGTGCGTGCCCACGCCGGCCTGGCCGTGGCTGTCGTACACCTCGAAGCGCAGCTTCTGCACCTCCTCGAAGTAGTAATCGACCATGAAGATCTTGGCAAACACGGGGTTCAGGTTGCTCTTGATCACCTCGCTGCGATCCACCTGCGTGGGAGTGGCACAGGGCCTGGGGATGCCGGAGCTCACACAGGGGTGTGGGGAGGCAGGGACAGGGGATGAGGAATGGGGGCTGTTGTGGTGGGGGATGAAGGGATGGGGCATGCCAGGCTGAGGGATACAGGGATGAGGGATGGGGACGCAGGGACAGGGAATTCAGGGATGCGGGGTGCTGGGAAGGACCAGCTGTGCCCAAGTGAACGGCATTTGCAGGAGTCCCTTGTGCCCCCCACAGCCTCCAGCCCTGGGTCTGGGGCACTGCTCCCACTGGGCTCCCTGTGGTCATCCAGGGGATACTCTGCCTCTGGCTGTGCTTTGCCACAGCTCTGCTGGAGCAGGAACGATGAGTTGGTGCCAGGACAAGCTGCTGTGCCTGTCCTGGGGTGGCTGTGCCTGGGAGTCCCAATGGGCAGTGGGTGCTCAGTGTCTTCCGGCCATGCTGGCAGCGGGCACCGAGCCATTCCGGAGCTTCCCCCGCACCCATCCCTGCCAGGGTTGACTCAAGGGGACAGACACATCCTGGCCAGGGCACCCTGCCAGCCCCTGCCCCCTGCCCACCCAGTCCAGCAGCATCTGTCGAGCCCACGCTGCCACCACCGTGCCGTGGCCACCCGTGTCCCTCCTGCTTGGGCACTGCCAGCCCCTCATTCTGGGACTGTGGGTGTTGGGCACCTCGGACCCGCTGGACCCAGCAGGTCCAGGGCCATCTCGACTCTTAGAGCCAGATCCAGGCACCCCCTCGTCTGGGGGACAGAGGCTGGCTGAGACAGGGAGGGGACAGGAGTCACTCCAAAAGGTGGCTCAGGAGGGACTGTCTTGCCTCTTGGAGCTGGCACAGCACACAGAGTGTGGCACAGAGCACTGTGGCACAGCCGGGTACAAGAGTCTGCCATGGCACAGCACACTGCAGCTGGCACGGAGCCCTTGTCCCCCCCCGGCTCCGCGCTGGCTCCAGCGGAGTCGATGACACGCCGAGGGATTTAGCGCTAAATCCGCCGGCTGAGCGGCCGCGATTAGAGAGGAGCTGCGGGTGCCAGCCCAGAGCTCAGCATGGGGAGGGATGGAGAAGCCGTGCCAGCACCAGTGCCATCCCGGTGTCTGCCAGCCTCGCTGCCAGCCCCAGTGCCATCCCCACTGCCAGCATCTGTCCCAGTGTCAGCTCAGTGCCAGCTTCAGCACCAGCCCTGAGCCACCCCGGGGCGGGGCTGAAGAGTCCCTTGTCCCTGTCCCGGGGCACTGGAGCCACTTTGGAGCCACACGCGGTGGGCACCCCACCCCACCCCGCTCCCCGGCAGCCCCAGCGGGCTGGATGTGACCCGGTGTTAGCACCATCCCCACGGGCTGCCGGCTGCCCCACAGCGCCCTGCATCACCCCCTGCAACCTGTTCTGCACCATGCACCCTACCCTGCATCATCTCCTGCACTCATCCTGCATCCATCCTGCATCCCTGCTCTGCACTCTGTCCCCTGCTCTGAACCCTGCACCCTGTTCTGCACCTTGCACCCCATTCTGAACTGTGTTCTGCACCCTGCAGCCCATTCTTCATTATCTCCTGCACCTGGGTCTGCACCCTGCACCTCGTTTTGCACCCTGCAACCTGTCCTGCACCATGCACCCTACTCTGCATCATTTCCTGCACCCCACCCTGTACCCTGCTCTGAACCCTGCACTCTGTTCTGCACCTAGCACACTGCTTTGCATCCTGTACTCCATTCTCCCCTCTACCCTGCTCTGAACCCTGCACCCCTTTCTGCACCCTGTACCCCACTCTCCATTACCTCCTGTACCCTGCTCTGTACCTCGTACTCTGCTCCCCACCATCTCCTGCACCCTGACCCCTGCTCTGCACCCTGCACTTCGCCCCCCACCATCCCCTGCTCTGCACCCTGCACTTCGCCCCCCACCATCTCCTGCGCCCCGCCCTGCAGCCACCACCCTGTGCCCAGCCCCGCCACGCCCCCGGTGCCCACC